>CAUYON010146903.1:0-33746 GCA_963573935.1 Arctocebus calabarensis
GGGAGGTGGAGGCAAGAGACTCGCTTGAGCCCAGGAATTGGAGGTTGCTGTGAGCTGTGATGCCACAGCACTCTATCCATGGGGACAGTTTGAGGCTCTGGTCTCAAAAAAAAAAAAGGAAACTGCCTTCTATAGGTTATACTTATATTTGTGGCAAATTGTGATCTCTTAAAGATTCACCAGCATCGCAGACTGACAAGAGCTCAGTCACACCATGGATCTGAGGAAGAAAGAAAAAAAAGAAAAATTTTAGCTCGAAAGGTAAGCCTGGCTTGGCACCTGTAGCTCAAGTCAGGACACCAGCCACATACACTGGAGCTGGCAGGTTCAAATCCAGCCCGGGCCCACCAAACAACAATGACAATTACAACTGAAAAATAGCCAGGCACTGTGGCGAGTGCCTGTAGTCCCAGCTACTTGGGAGGCTGAGGCAAGAGAATCGTGTAAGCCCAAGAGTTCAAGGTTGCTGTGAGCTGTGACGCACAGCACTCCACCCAGGGTGACAGCTTGAGACTCTGTCTCGAAAGAAAAAAAGAAAGGTAAGCCTGATGTCTATGAATTCTTCTTTTTTTTTGGAAACAGTCTCACTGTTTTGCCCTGGGTGGAGTGCTGTGGCATCGTCATAGGTCACAGCAACCTCAAACTCTTGGGCTCAAGCTGTCCTCTTGCCTTAGCCTCCCAAGTAGCTGGAACTACAGGTGCCTGGTACAATACCTGGCTAATTTTTCTATTGATAGTAGAGACAGAGGCTCACTCTTGCTCAGATTGGTCTTGAACATCTGAGCTCAAGCAATCCACCTGCCTCTGCTTCTCAAAGTCTAGAATTACAGGCATGAGCCACTGCACCCAGCCTTTATGAATTCTTGACTACATATGGAGAAAGTTCTAGGTTAACGCACTTTTACAGATTTTGTTCTATATCTCCTTGAAAGCTAAAACTATTTCCAGATGACTGATTTTTGGCTTTTAAGGAAGAAACATGTAATCATCAGCAGAGAAATGGACCATGTAGTTTCCTGGCTTGCTGGGCTCATTATGGCAGAATGTAATTAGAGGAAATGATTGGCTTGAGATGGTAAAGTCAGCATTCTTGGTTTTATTTCACCCTTTAGTTTTGGCTTGTGGCTGCTTCACTATATTAAGTGGGCCAAATATGACCTTGTCTCTAGCTAGTATAACTGAGTGCCAGGAAAATATTTTTGTTCTCATTCCCAGCTTTGGGGTATTTATTCTTTTCTTCCCCTTTCCCTTGTTTTATTTTTAAAGAAGTCAAAACGATCTGCTATTGAAAATAGTGAAGAACATTCAGCAAAGTACAGCAACTCCAATAATTCAGGTAATTGGCTATAAACTATCGTGGGGCCCAGGACCCAGAGGTCAGAATCTGAAGATTCTCGTCAGTGAAAAGGCTCTGTTGGCCAAAGACCAGGCTGTATAGTAATGAATATGGAGAATAATGAAGGATCACAACAGCATTCACAGGCTCACAGTCCTCAAGTGCTAGAAAAGACCCCAGAGGTTGTCAGGAAGCACAACCTCTTCACTGATGGCAAGACTAGACCACGAAAGGCACAGGAGCATTAGCCAGAGAAGAAAAAAAAACAGACCCAGCATAAAATGCAATGCCTCCTGGTTTTTAGTAGAGCCTACATGAACAGAAATGATCTTAAATCCTTCCCTCTGCTATGGATCCCACATGGTAGGAGGATGTGCCTTTGTGGATTAAGAAAAGGACTCAGTGGTGTGGGGGATGGCAAGAAGCATCACTCCCGACAGGCCAAGATGGTACAAAGAGCACTGGCCTGAGTTGACAATCCTCACGCCACTCCCAGTTGCCCCTCACCAGCTCCGCTTCCTTAATGTCCCCGTCTTTGGAAATCAGAGCCAGGTTGAATAATCCCTGGGGCCTTCCCATTCTTCTAATTTATGAATCTGTGAAGTAGAGTTCCACATAAAGAAGTGAAGGTTTCATCCTAAACCAGGCAACTTCAGCTCAGCCCTAGAGGGCCAAGAGAAGGGGAGATTTGGGGCAGTTGAAGGATAGTGGGTTATACTTTTAGGCAAAGGAAGCACCGAGCAGAGAGGGAGAATTTGAAGATACAAAAAGGAAAATAGGCGGTGCCTTGTAGCTCAGTGGGTAGGGCGCCAGCCACATACAATGAGGCTGGCAGATTCAAACCTGGCCTGGGCCTGCTAAACAACAATGACAACTGCAAGGAAAAAAATAGCTGCAAGTACAAAAAAGAAAATGATTAGAGTGCTAGAAAACCAAGAGGCCAGTTGTCACTTTCTGCTTTGGAGGAAATCTATGCATCTTTTTTTTGGAGAAAGGAGGAGTGAGGAGCGGCAGGCAAAGAGGCAGAGAAGTTTAGAAGTAGAAGGGAGGGAGGAAATTAAGGGTGTTCCTGGATCATGCCTCAGTCTTCTCAGTAAAGTTGGCAAGGAGGATATCTGCCTACAGTAGGAAAGAAACTGAGAAGTGCACAAGATGAGTAGACTGCAGCTGGGGAATACAGGTGGTGTGGTCCAGCTGAGAATTAGAAGAGTGGGAATAGAGAAAGACCAGAGACTTCGGAAGGAGGGTGAGAACTGCCCTGACACTGCTGCAGAGTCCAGGCTGGGGAAGAAGGGGAGGTCCCAATGAGGACCAAGGCAGCCTTCTTAGGGGTGAATGCTGTTGTAGTCAGCATGTCATTTCAGAGTTGAAAATCTGATTTTTCCCTGGTCAGTGGGATGAACATAGACCAGTCCTTGTCATCATTAGGCTGAGACTCAGGTCTCCAGCCAGCAATCGTTCTATCAGCTCATACTTTTTTTATTTTTTTGAGACAAAGTCTCACTGTGTCACCCTCGGTAGAGTATTGTGGCATCACAGCTCACAGCAATTTCACACTCTTGGGCTTAAGCAATTCTCTCGCCTCAGCCTCCCAAGTAGCTGGGACTACAGGTGCTGGCCACAATACCCCTCTGTTTTTTAGTTGCAGTTGTCATTGTTGTTTAGCAGGCCCAGGCCAGGTTCAAACCCGCCAGCCTTGGTGTATGTGGCTGGTGCCCTAACCACTGAGCTACAGGCACTGGGCCTATCGCTCATTCTTTATAGAGAAAGCCTGACTTTGTGCTCTCCACCTTCCTGAGACATTGCCTGCCTGCAAAGTTCTGTGCTACATGCAGCTAAATGGAGCTCCAAATACTCTTAAGACACTTTTGTGCCCTCAAGGAGTTTAGGAAAGTGAAGTAGCAGTTGTTGATGGAAATGTACAGATTATTCCCAGACCCTACTAGAATCACAAGTTTAGCTTTCTCCCTATTAACATCTATTAACACTATCAACAACATGAAAGCAGCATGCATTGAGTTTTACCTCTTTTGTCAGTAAAACACCTCTCATATTTTATAGGGAGCTGAGGGAATATTACAAATAATGGAAAGGTATTAAACTGGAGGAGGTATGGTCTAATTAGGATATTTCTCATCATGCCCAGTGACAGTGCAGCACCAGCATGTCCTATGGGTAGTGAGTGAGGTGATGGCTGGAGGCTTAACCAGACAGACCGTGGTGGCTTCTTAGGGGCATGTGACTATAACCCTCCCTTCAGGTGCCTTTGATGTTAGCCCAAGAAGCACCAGATTAGGGAGCTTTGGTAATGGCTGACTATTAGCCTCTCTGTAGGACCTCCCTGTAGAAGAGGGGGCTTTATATCTCCATAGAAGAGGATTATGTAGGAACCTTTGTCTGCTCATTAGGCTATTTATGTCAGGATGAAGGGATATTTTTCATACATTTCTAAGCAATAGGGAGATGCTAAGAATTTGAGAATATTAAAAATGTAATAAAGTTACTAGGTCCAGAAACATCATGCAACACATGGGATTTTGCACATTGTTTTAATATAATTAAGTATATTTACTAAATTTCTGGTAAGAAATGACCTGGCAAAATCCACAAATAGGCTGTCCCTATCTAATTGAATGTACCTGCTGATAAAATGGAACTTCTACAAAAAGCTTACTGGGTGGATATTGCAGTGAGCTCTTGCTTCCCTTAGAGAGGGCGCCACTAGGCTGCTCTTCACCTCTCTGACCCCTATATTGCTTGTGACCACTGTAATTTGTCATTATCTAGGGATACAGGTTAGGTCAGGATGAGATACTGCAGTCAATTGCTTAAGCCAGTGATTGTGAAAAGGTGATTTCAAACCAGGCAGGCTGTGGGGGGCAGCGGGAGGCAAGGAGCCTTCAGTGGCCTGGCAAAGGCAGCAGACCCTGCACTGGGGGTAAAGCCTGAGTTGTCTCTGGGTCTAGTCTCAGTGTTCTTTCCCTCGTCACCTTGTTCCATAAGACCAACACAGTAAGCCAAGTGAAGAATCTCAGACAGTGGCTTGGGTCAAATTCCAATGTCTAGCTTTGGTCCCCATAAGGGTGTTTCTCTGTGTTTTATTTTAGCAGGATCTGGGGCCAGCTCACCTCTCACATCTCCATCATCACCAACTCCACCCTCTACGTCAGGTTAGTAATGGGGGAGAGTCACATACTTCACTTCACCAACAGAAGGAGCAGGGCCATTTCTCTTCCTGCCTTGGCCCAAGCATTTCAGGGGTAGACAGAAGCAGCCTTCTCAAGAGAGACCAGTAGGAGTATAAATTAATAGTGTTATTTGGGAGAGCAAGAGGGTCTAGATTTCCAAGCTCAGATGTCACAGGGAATGAACTGGTTTCAGGGCCACTAGCCACCCGCTAGCTTGAGCTCGCTCTCTGCTAAAATGCCTCACACAGGGCTCCTCAGATCAGAGCTTGTCTTTGTTTATGCTCAGCTGAACAAAATAAATGCACTTCTGCCCAGGGACCCTGTCCTGCCAGAGCTCTTTCCTCAGGGAGTCTGACATGCATAATTGTCAGTTTTGTCACAGAGCAAACCTGGTGAGATGCCTAAGCGCAGGAGGGAAATAACCCCGAGTTTCTGATTTTCTGGTAACTGTACTCTATTCTGCTTTGTAATACATTTAATTACATGGAAGTTTTACTGTCATTAACTATTGTGAATTAAATCGGATACTGTAAGTTGTGTTTGAAAAATGTAAAAAGAATTTATCTCGGTGACTGTGTATGAAAATAATCTCTAATTTTGTGGGTATCTTTCCTTCTTTTCTTTCTTTTTTTTTTTTTTTTTGAGACAGAGCCTCAAGCTGTCACCCTGCATAGAGTGCCATAATATCACAGCTCACAGCAACCTCCAATTCCTGGGCTTAAGCGAGTCTCTTGCCTCTGCCTCCCAAGTAGCTGGGACCACAGGCGCCTGCCACTACGGCCGGCGTTTTTTTTTTGGTTGCAGCCATTATTGTTGTTTGGCGGCCCGGGCTGGATTCGAACCCGCCAGCTCAGGTGTACATGGCTGGCGCCTTAGCCTGTTGAGCCACAGGCGCCGAGCCGGCTTTCCTTTTTTTCTTTTTGAACTAAGCTCTTTCTAAGATCTCTCACATTGCAAACCTCATAAAAAGACATTGGGGGCTCGGCGCCTGTGGCTCAACGGGCTAAGGCGCCAGCCACGTAAACTTGAGCTGGCAGGTTCGTATCCAGCCCGGGTCCTCCAACCAACAATGACGGCTGCAACCAAAAAATGGCCAGGCGTTGTGGTGGGTGCCTGTAGTCCCAACTACTTGGGAGGCAAAGGCAGGAGACTCGCTTGAGCCCAGGAATTGGAGGTTGCTATGAGCTATATTGCCACAGCACTCTATCCAGGGTGACAGCTTGAGGCTGTGTCTCAAAAAAAAGAAAAAACAAAAAAACACATTGGGGCACCAGTGTCTCCTTTTGCTTCTTAAATGAATCATATATTCTCAATGTCCAGGAAGCTGGTTCTGGCTCTTAAAGCTTGCTGGCTGTGTTTGGACGGCTTTCTGCACCTGCTTTAAGGGAGAATCATTGTGGGGGATTAACATATTGATTGATATCATATTTATTGATATTTAAGGCAGCACCCAGGAGCTACGAAGAGCCTTATTCATCTATTCTCAAATGCTTCTAATTGACCTTCCTAAGAAAACAACATAAGCAGATGTAAGGGGACTAGTTTAAATTACTTACTGATGACAGGTGGGCAGCTCTTTTTTACTGGCCTAGTGGTGGCTTATTATAGAATGTTCTAAGGACAGGGCCTGTTTAAAGTAGCAAAATATTTGGCTCATGGGGATGATATTCTTGTGTTTGTCTGACTTTGTCAGCAGATTTTACAGGAAAGCTCCTAAATATTGATTAAGACAGAAAATAGACTTCTGTCTTTTGTAGGGGTGACTTGATTAGGTTGATCAGAAATTTCTGGCAATCTACTGCCCAGACTATGTTGAGCCATTTTCTAGATGATAGGGTTAATTTAACTCTACTTGGACATATTAAGAGAATTGGAGAAAATAGTGAGAATCTATAAGCCTCCTTTAACAAGGGAGGTGTCTATATAGAGTACCTTGTGTGCATTACATGTAGACGTGGTTCTGGGCAGTTAACTACCAGTTCTCATCTTTAAATGCCTTGAGGAATTTATAATCTATTTGGACTTTGGGGGGAATTCTTTAAAGTACCTGTGTTTTATCTATTTTTATTTTATTTTATTTTTTGTGAGATAGAGTCTCATTATGTCACTGTTGATAGAGCGCTGTGGTATCATAGCTCACAGCAACCTCAAACTCTTGGGCTTAAGCAATTCTCTTGCCTTAGCTTCCCAAGTAGCTGGGACTACAGGTGCCCACCACAATGCCTGGCTATTTTTTTTTTTTTTTTTTTGGTTGTAGTTGTCATTGCTGGATTTGAACCCACCAGCTCTGGTATACGTGGCTGGTGCCCTAGCCTCTGAGCTACAGGTGCCGAGCCTGTACCTGTGTTTTAAATGGAAGCTTTCCCATATAGTGGCAATTTTGCATGAGATGAGGTAACTTTTAGGATGAGACAATAAAAGGAAGCCTCTTATAATTATAGACAGTGTTAGAAAAACTTTGTCTCATGTGAATGGGAGTGATAGGGGCCATTACTGTGAATTTGACAGTACCCTCCTTGAAAAAGAGTCTTGAGGATTTAGAGGGGAAAAGTGTGAGGCCACAAGGAAAGTGCCTGGCAGAGATGAAAGGTTTCTAGTAGATATTGACTCCTTTCAGTGTTGGTGTTGAGGAAATTGATTCAGCCGGAGCTCTGACCTCTGCTGGGCATTTCTTATAATGCAACTGGTAAAAATGATAGCTATTAATAATACTTAGCATTTGCCTGGTAGCCTAGCATTTCACGCCCTAAACAGGGTGCCCACAGGGAGTTTATTCATTCAGTATGTATTCAGGGTACATTATTACGAGCCTGGGGTTTTCCAGTGACTGTGCTTGGCCTTGGATTACAGAAACAGATGGACAAGGCCCCAGCTCTTATGGAGTCACATTTCTAGCACCTCTCAGGAGCTCCAAATGGTAGGCACAATCCAGGCAAATGCTTTCCTTCGGGATCTGACCAGGGCAATTTTTCTCCCAATAGTTCCCCTTAAATTAAGACTCTTCACCTGAAAAACTAGTCCATTAACAAGCACCATTTTGAACACTGTTCCATCCATGCAAAGCATCAGGGAGATGCAAACAGGTATTTATTTGCCTTCTGATGTTGTACGTGTGAGAGATGCATAGTAAACCTTTGACTTTCATAGGCTTGGTCCACTTTGAAGGTGACTGCCTAGTGAGGGCAAGACTGTGAGCCTAGGGGTGGCAACTTCTGTCTGGTTGGCCATGCTTAGAATGTTCCCCTTTGCAGGCCAAGAGGCTGACTTCTTGTTGGTCTTATCTGTCTAAATGCCTCTCTGCACGGTGCCCATCTTGAATCATATTTACTCCAATTTACATATTAACTTCTAGGCAAAGTTTACATTTTTGTTTTTGTTTTGTTTTTGAGACAGAGTCTCACCATGTTGCCTTTGGTAGAGTGCTGTGGCGTCACAGCTCACAGCAACCTCACATTCTTGGGCTTAAGGGATTCTCCTGCCTCAGCCTCCCAAGCAGCTGGGATTGCAGGCGCCCACCACAACGCCTGGCATTTTCTTTTTTGGTTGTAGTTGTCATTGCTGTTTGGCAGACCTGGGCTGGATTCGAACCTTCCAGCTCCGCTGTATGTGGCTGGGGCCCTAGCCACTGAGCTGTATTCGCTGAACTGTTATGTTTTCTTTTCTTTTTTCGAGACAGAGCCTCCAGCCCTGGGTAGAGTGCCATGGCATCACAGCTCACACAGCAACTTCCAACTCCTGGGCTCAAGCGTGTCTCCTGCCTCCACCTCCCAAGTAGCTCGGACTAAGGCGCCCACCACAACGCCCGGCTATTTTTTGGTTGCAACCGTCATTGTTGTTTGTCGGACCAGGCTGGATTTGAACCCGCCAGCTCAGGTGTATGTGGCTGGCGCCTTAGCCACTTGAGCCACAGGCGCCGAGCCTGTTATGTTTTCTTTTTAAAGCATTCTAACATAGAAGCAAAATCAAGCCTTATAATAAAATTCAGCTTTCATAAATTAAGAAAAGTCTTTCTTTTCAAGAACTAGTATTGAAAAAAGAATTCCTCAGAATTGAGAAATGTAGCATCTTAAATACAGCTTGACCTGGGAACCCTTAAGAACTGCACTGTGGGTTGACGACTCCAAGCTTTAAGGCCACCAGTTGCTGATTCTGGGACCTTGAGCCAGGCACTTGACTTACTTGTGCTTCAGGCTTACCATTTATAAATGAGAATAATAGCAGTGCCTACCCTGTCAGGTTATTATGAGGGTTTAGTGAGTTTCACATGTAAGGGGCTTAGGAGAGCACCTGGCATGGAGGCCTGGAAATACCGTTTAGTTACTGAGTCACTTCCATGTTTGGGTTTTGGTTACCTCACCTGTAGGGGGCAAAAAGGCAGAAGTTAGAGGAGACCATCTCACAGTTCTTTCTAACTGAACATACTCTAAATCCACTGTGGAATCTGCCCTTTGGCCATTTGCTGGGCAATAGATCCATTTGAATAAACTGAGTTGGGCAGCAATGACTTTCTTCCTGAAAGTGGCAATTTTAGGCACATTTATGGTAGCTAAAGGGGATTTAATCTCAGTTTCTTTTAGGAGAGGGCAGAAGTAACAGCTGTTTCTAAGTGAAGGAATCTTACCCTTTCCAGCAGTTGCTTCGGGCCTGGGGCCCCTCTCTTCCTCACTCCTGCTCCCTTTCTTGGGGCCTCCTCTTGAGCTCCTTACCAAATTGATGGGAGGGCGTCATCAGAAATATCATTTCCATAAGTAATCTTCACCCCATCCCATTCTTCTGCTAAAACCCCTATTATTTCACTTTCTTTTCTGCTAAAGGTTGTTTCCTGCCTCAGGAAGGTCATTCTTTTAAGAAATTTAAAACTCTTTATCCTTACTTATTTCTTGGTAAATGTCACCAATTAGTGTTTATACTCTGAATTCATGGAGCTGAGTTTAAAAGGTCTCCATTTATACACACAAATATTTTATCCCACCCTCTCCTTTGGGAGAAGACATGCCTGGTGCCTTGCTATTTTTTTTTTAAGTGGTTTACAAAAAAGGAGGAAAGTCAAGTAAGCAGGAGGTCCTAAATTATTGTTGTTATTTAAGATAATCATATCCAACATATTTTGAATGGTCATTTTGTGCCAGGCATTGCTTAAATGATTTATAGTCATTGTTTTATTTAATCTTCCTGCATATTTTCCTGTCCTATCTACTGTGTGTGGATTCCCACATAGTTCCATTTTACAGATGAAGAAACTGAGGCTCCACTAGGGTTAAGAGACCTGAGCCAAGATCATATAAGTTGGGGGGATGCTAGAGCAAGGATTCTAATTGGTCTTTCTTTGTTCCTTCATCAATTATCAAGTGTCTCTCTTTTTCGGGGTACACTGCTGTCAAACACTGCACCTCATTAGTATGAAAATAACCCTGAACGCAGAGTCAGCAAACCTGGGCTTGAGTCCTAGCTTCATGGTTCTACTACTTTCTTTCTTTCTTTTTTTTTTTTATTTCCCTGCTCATTTATTTTTATTTCTTTGCGTTTTGTTGTTGTTGTTGAGACAGAGTCCCACTCTATGCCCCTGAGCAGAGTGCAATGGCATCATAGCTCACTGCAACCTCAGACTCGGGCTGTGGGCATCCTGCTGCCTCAGCCTCCGGAAGCTACTAGGATTACAGGTGCTCGCTGTGGTGCCCAGCTGGGTTTTTCCATTTTTTCTTTTTTTGTTTTTTTAGAGACAGAGTCTTACTTTATAACCCTTGGTAGAGTGCCATGGAGTCACAGCTCACAGCAACATCCAGCTCTCAGACTTAGGCGATTCTCTTGCCTCAGCCTCCCAAGCAACTAGAAATCTGGGATTTTGGCTATACACACACACATGCCACTTCATTTTTATTGTATTATGTTAAATACTTGTGAAGAGACATCAGAATTATATCAGAAAATAAAGTTATGCCAGTATCAAAACTATTTGTGTATTTATTTATACAGTCAGAAGCATCTGAAAAATAATCCAGTGGTGCCAGCTTGAAGGACAAGATTTCTTAGACCAAGCCATCACTTCCTTTGCCTCTTTGCTGGGAGTCATCAAGTCTGTAACTACTCACACAACTGCTCTTTATCTCTTTCAGTGTCTGGCAACTTTTTCAAGCACACCATGTTCCTTGACTTATGCTATTAACAAATCTGAGCCACTGTGAGTCACCTTCAAATGATACACTCTTTTCTGCCCCCAAAGATGGCTGCAGCTCTACAAGAGAAGCTTCATTTCATTATTGAAATACTTTGGCTCAACGTAGTCCTTTAAGAATTCCAGCTTTTACGTCAATTTATTGGGAGTTTTAGCTTTGGTTGCTTATTATGTGCCAGGCACTGTTGGAAGTGCTTGGTAGACATTAGCTCATTTGATACTCAAAGCAAATCTACAAGGAAAATATTGTCATTATCACACCACATTCTAGATAAGAAAACTCAGCAAAATAGAGATTACTTCTAGCAGCAAGATTTTTAAGCTAAGTGGTTTAGTCCTGGAGTCCACTATGTTAGTAAGTTATGCTTTGATTATATCAAAGATTCATAGGTTATATACTGATAGTCAAATAGCCTCTTCCTGTAGAAATTTACTCAAACTTTTCAAAAGAGCTATTTGTAAGGAGGAGGGGTATGTTATGGGAATACATTGGTGATTTCAGAATAATAAATCCAGAAATTACCCTGCAAAGTCCAGTGGGCATAAGTCTGACTCTCCGAGAGGACATAAATTACCTTAAATATGATGGATCCTGTCTTCTCATGACTATAGAGACTTAAATCCATGTACCATACACTGTGCTAAGTGTTTACATGCATCCTGTAAACCTCAGAGCAGCACTAGAAGACAGCCATTAATTAACCAATCCCACATTCTGTGAATCAGGAGACTGGAATGTGAGGAAGACAGATCATTAACCCATAATCCCATGGCCAATAATTGTCAAAATTGGGTTCAAACTCAGTTCTTTATGACCCAGGTTGTTCTTCCATACTACTAAAATAAACCATAGTGGAGAGCCCTGATAAGTTTGTAGCTTTGTACTCCCTGTTTTTACTTTCCAAATTGTTTACTCTAGAAATATACTTCATCTAGAAGTTTTAAAAAATTGTCACACTTGTATTGATTTGGGGAGGTTATAGGTAAGTATCATATCTAAATTATGTGACATGAGGAACAAGTCAGACTCTGGGCCAGCCAAACTAGCACCTGACTCATTTAATAAATAAATTCAATTCTGGCTAGATGGGCATAGCATGGTAAATATAAAGGTGAATAAGATACAGCAAGCCTTGAGCATAAGAAACTGATTTTTTAATCAGAGAGTTAATATAAAACACATGTGTTGTGGACATTCAAAGGAGGAGGAGATCATGCCTGTTGACAGCAACAGTAGAGATTTCAGAGAAGAGCTATTGTTTAATATGGGTGTAAAGAACCTGACCAGGAACGTATAGGATGTATCCAGGTGGAGCAAAGATCACCAAAATGATACCAGACTTGCACTTGCTCTTCAGTTAATGTCAAATGTATCTGAAACATATGAAGAAACCAAACTTAGGGGAAGTTTGATGGCCCTGGTCCATGTTCAGTGAATAGATGGAACTGTTAAATCCACCTTTGGGCTGGGACAGGCCTTCCTTTCCAATGTGTTTCTGCCGTTCTCCAGTTCCAGAGGGAAAACTTAGAAAACATTTCTTAATGCATCCATGCATTTCTTTCTCCATCCAACTTGTTTTTATCTCAAATTTGGACAGAGCAAGCTAAAATACTATCCAAAATCAAATATCAGGTGCCAAATTTCATCCTATGTAGACTTTTAATGTCGAGTCACAGTCCTTGAACATAAAGAACCCATACATAAGGGAAAGTCTGACAGATCTTTAATTATCCACTGGGAAATTGCTATATAGCAACAGTCAGCCTCCTTAGAGAACACCCATATTTTAGGTTTATAACATAGACAGAAACATTTGATCTTGGATAAATTTTTAATAACATTTTTTGTATCTAAAAGTAATAAGCTACCACTGTGTAAAATTTAGAAAATACAAAAAGGAATAAAGATAACCATTTCTGGATAGCCACTATTAAAATTCCTTTATTTAACTTATCTATGTTATAAATTCGAGATCATGTTACTAGTGTATTTTATATATTATTTTAGTCACTTATATATCATATATTCATTTCCATAGTATTCATTTCACTATTAATAAACATTTAACTTGCTCTAATTTTTTTTTTTTTTTTTGGCCAGGGCTGGGTTTGAACCTACCACCTCCAGCATATGGGGCCAGCACCCTACTCCTTTGAGCCACAGCCACCGCCCTTGTTCTAATATTTTTGCTATTATAAATATTGTCCCAATGAACATCTTTGGGTTGAAATTTGTTCATTGCTGACTTTTTTTTTTTAAGAAAGACTTCTGTGATTCAAATTATTTGTTTTAAGTATTTGTATGAAGACTATCCAGAAAATACCCAGCCATGTAATGTGAAAAAAATAGAGACACACATGCTGGATACTTTCCAGACTGCCCTCATATATTCTCTATCCCCTGAATAAATAGTCCCAATTTGTTTTTCCAGAATGACATTCTCAAGTCATATTTCATGGGGAATTCCAGAAAGTCCATAGACACATTGAATCCTCACTCCTAAATTCAGGACCTCTGATAGAGAATGAGACTGAATCTCATTGACTCATTGGTGCCTTACCTGCCAGTCCATGCATTAGTTCTCTTCTTAAATACCCTTTCCCTGCCAGCCACCTGGTTTTCTTGTCCTAGTCTTTTTTTTTTTTTTGTCAAGAAGAAAGGATCGTATAAAGTCACGCACACCAAGTCATAAGAACCTTTCTCAGGTATATGGCTACTTTTTAAGAAAATGGCCTGAAAAGGCCAGATTTAATCCACAGAGTAATACACTATAAAATGTGAGCTCAACAGGAAAAGTATCTGGGACAAAAGGTTTGAGATTCCTCAAATCATATCACATAGACAACCATGAGCTTTTAAAGAAAATTGGACCTGCTCTTTTTGAAAAGGGTAAGCCTCTACCTGGGGAGCTTCCACTTTGCAAATGGCCCCAATGCACATGTTTATCTAGTGATGGCTGTGCTAAAGTCCCATCAAAAAAGGCCTCTTTTGGTCAGCCTTCAGAAGGATTACAGGACTAAAACTAGGAAGTGAATGGCATATAATCTGACCCAGGGATTTGGATCCAGAGCTTTGTGGAAATAAAGCAAAAGTCCCTGTCTGTCAACTTGGCCCTTTGGAAAAGAAGATAAAAATCCTACCTAGCTAAGGAAATGTTTATAAAAGAGATTTGTTAGCCTAAATAGTTGTCATTCTGCTTATTAATGAATGGTGATACATGCAATTTAGCTTTAAGAAAGAGGAAAAGAAATGTCTCCACATTGAACTGCTGTTGAAAAATGATAAAGAGATCTTCTTCTGAGCTTTAGTGACTTCCATAATTTTTCACTTGTAATTTCTTAATAGTTGGATTTCTGTTATGGAGAGGATAAGAAAAGTTTGTTTTAAAACTCTCTTAAAAAAAAAAAGAAAGAATAAAAGATAGATGTTGAAAAACAATCCATTCAAGCTGAATTCAATTCTTGGGTCATATATTTGAAAGCTAGTCATTTACTCAAGAAATAGGAAGAAAAAATTTATTCCCTAGAAAGTAATACTCATTTTCCAAATGATATCACTTCATCAGCCCTTTGCCAAAAACCTAACAGACAGAATGATTAGGAAACTATAAGCCTTATTCAGATAACAGACTTCATTAGGATTGTGTACGCCTGTTTGGTATTGTTTTGAAGCATTTGCTGTTTGTTGTGGAAGAGGGAATTTTTTTTTTTAAATATAGAATATGCAGTTTTTTTGCCCAGGAACTTTTAGAACTTTTAGAAGATAAAGCAACATCTCCAGAACTACTAGAAATGACTAAGGAGTGACGGCCACTTACAATGTTATCGTTTCCTGAGAGGGCCTGCTGCTGGTTTTGTGGACAGCTCTTCACAGTAGCAGGCACTTAATCGTTCAATGTTATTTGAAGAGGTTTAAGAGGTGCTACAGCTGCTGCATCTCAGGGTTCTATTTTTAATTGGGATGAACTTAACTGGAGCCTGAATCTCTTGAAGAGAGAGACTCTCAGGAAACATTTATGGCAAATCTACTGACAGCAGCAGAATATAAAGATAACTCAATAATCAAATCCCCTGAAAAATGAAGCAATTTTCAAAAAAATCAACCTGAACAGAGAAGACTTGGGGAAATTTCCAGACTCTGTTAGAGCTCATTGTCTGGAAGGTAGACAAAAGGCTTATGATAACTCACGTTTTACCTTACAGAAGAGGAAACTAAGGTTCAGAGTGGTAAAATAGAACCTAAAATCCACCAGTGGTAGTGCTTTGAATAGAATCCACATTTCCTGACTCCATTTACAGTGATATTTCTGCTATGTGGTACTTTAAGGGGATATACATTTTGAAGGTTTTATTGCCTTTTCTTTGTTTGTTTGTTTTCCCAATCAGAGGTCAGGTTACAATTAGCCATCCATATTCCTTTTAAGTTAGTGAATGGATCTGGAATTCTACTGAATAATCCTGGGTCAGAATGAAGGGTTCATTTGAAAATCTAGATCACATAAATGCAATCACACTAATATAATCAGTGTAAGAGTAAACCTGACAATATCCCCAATATTATTTAACTTACCAGTTCCGGGTGAGGGAAGGATCATTGTTCCCTAATTGTTCTCATACAACAGGGAAGCCATTTTGAAATGACAAATGGGAAGTGCCTCTATGTTTACATAGAGATTCCACAGAGGAACACATACCACAGAGAAACAGAATTATCAGAGAAAGCTGATGGGATTCTTTAAACTAGGAATAAAGAGCTGCTGTATTATTCAGCCAATTCCACAGATTATAGGACTAAAATTATTCTAGAGTAATAATAAGTATCAGAAGCAAGAACTATAGATGTCATTGGAGACCAGAAGATGTAGAATTCATTGCAGAGGATCCAGATAATATACAGGCCAATAGTTATCTCACTTCTTTAACAAGGATACAAAAATAAAATGTATAAAAGTAACCCCCAGAAATCCACCTTTGTATTATAATTGTTTGGCACACCAACTTGAATCATGGACTGGAGCTGAACCCTAGGCCATCAGTTGATTCTAGGTGCTTCATCCAAGCAAGGGTTAGTTTTGTTATATTGCTGTATATCCATACATTCTCAGGAGATGACTAAAAACTTTTTTGACTTTTAGCACAAAATAACTCCAAGAAGAAAATAATAGTAAAATGTGAAGAGAGTGAAGGACGCTAGGAAAATGGTGTGTGAATATAATTCTCCCTCATGGATGCCCAAAATCTACTCATCACAATACATTGTTCAACTTATCACTTATATAAAATTATTTGTAAAGTTAAATATATTAGATATGGTAGGGACACCTGGATCAAATGGGACAACTCCTTTTTTTTTTTTTTTTGAGACAGAGTCTCAAGCTGTCACCTAGATAGAGTACTGTGGCATCACAGCTCGCAGCCATCTCCAATTCCTGGGCTCAAGCGAGTCTCTTGCCTCCACCTCCCAAGTAGCTGGGATTACAGGCGCCCACCACAACACCCAGCCATTTTTTTGGTTGCAGCCGTCATTGTTGTTTGGCAGGCTGGGGCTGGATTCGAACCCTCCAGCTCAGGTGTACATTTCTGGTGCCTTAGCCCGTTGAGCCACAGATGCCGAGCCCCACTCCTTTTTTTAGAGTTAAAATGCTGATAACTAAAGTGGACAATTTAGAGAAAGCAAACCTAAAGTGTTGCCTTAATGAGACTTACATCTACATGGATCTACAAGTTACAAAAGAACAGTATGGTCTCAAACATGCTACTCTTGGCAGTAAGAGTAGTAAATCCCATACCCCAATGAAGATTAAGTATTCTTACTATCCTATTATTAAAGGCAAAGCCACCGAATGCAGAAAATAATTAAGAACTATGTTATAGGAAGAGGAGGAAAGATGTGACCAGTACCCTTTTTTTTTTTTTTTTTTTTTTTTGAGAGTCTCACTCTGTTGCCCAGGGTAGAGTGCCATGGCAGTCATATCTCACAGCAACCTCAAACTCTTGTGCTCAAGGGATCCTTTTGCCTCAGTCTTCCCAGTAGCTGGGACTGTAGGCTCCTGCCATAAGCTACAAAGTCTGGTTAGTTTTTCTATTTTTAGTAGAGGCAGGTCTTGCTCTTGCTAGGGCTGGTCTCGAACTCCTAAGCTCAGGCAATCCACCCATGTTGGCCTCCCAGAGTGGTAGGATTACAGGCATAAGCCACCATACCTGGTCAAATGGTTTGTATTACTAATAAATATTCTGGTGGTTTACTATGGATTCTTTCTTGCTTATCTCTAATTCATACTCTCAGAGTTTCTCATCTAGGCAGACATAGCAAAACTGTGAAAACAAAATTTGTATCCAGTGTACTGTTATCCCCTATGTCTGTTGACCTCTTCATTCATGCATAGCTGAGAATGGGCAGGGCAGGCAGTTAATACTGAAAACAGCTGCCTGGAGCCAGCAATCATGGAGGTGGCAGAGGTTGAGAAGCGGGATGGTAAGGAAGGAAGCCTTCGGCCATGAAGGAACCCTTGTCATGCAGAAATACAGCTGATGTCCTCCTAAAGGGTGGCAGAAGGTAGGTATTTAGGCTGTGTTAGTACAGCTCAGCCCCTCAGTGAATTAGGAAGCATGGCATGGGGAAGAAAGAGACATGGAACAAGAAAGGCTTGGAGGTGGGAACGCTAGGGCTAAGCACATAATTTTAAGAGAAAAAACTTAAATTTAAATAAGGGAAATGGAAAGTTAAGCAATGCAGAATAAAACTTGGCACCCAGGGGGACCATCTAGCTCTGTACATTGGAAACCATTTGGTCCACAGAAAGTTTGTTTTGCACAGATTTGCTCTTTGTCAAGCCTAGTTCAAGCGTCAAGTTCATCTATGTGCCTTCTGAGAGAAATTCCTCCTTGCAGCATAACAGAGAAGATGAATAAATTTCCTAAATATCTGCCATATTCTAGGAGTTGAATATAGAAAGTCACATAGATGAGTAAGTTCCCTGTGGGGGAAAAAACCTCAATTGCAGCATATGGTATGTTGAGTAGGATAAAAGATAGAAAAAGTCACAGTATGCTGTGAAAACTCCTACTGTGGGGCTCGGTGCCCAAAGCTTAGTGGTTAGGGTGCTGGCCACATGCACCAGGGCCAGTGGGTTTGAACCTGACCCAGGATCTGCTAAACAACAACCAAAAAATAGCCAGAAATTGTGGTGGGCACCTGTAGTCCCAGCTACTTGGGAGGCTGAGGCAAGATAATCGCTTAAGCCCAAGAATTTGAGGTTGCTGTGAGCTGTGATGCCACAGCACTCTACCGAGGGTAACAGTGAGACTTTGTCTCACAAAAAAAGAAAAAGAAAACTCCTACTGTGGACAATACTCTTTCAATCTCTAAGTGTAACAAATAGGGCCTGCCTTCAAGGAGTTCAAAATACATACTGGGTCATACAAAACCCTAATGCCACCTGACACACATTTCCAATCATGAGTATCTCATTATCTAATCAACACACAAATTGACACCACTCATAGAAGATGATCTTAGTACCACTATTTTTTTTTCTTCCTAGATGTCTTCACCAGGATTCCAGATGGTTCTAATATTAACAGAATCCATCCCTTTGGTCTCTATTCTAGACTGGAGTCACATCTGAGGACTTCATTCTGTGCCTAGATAAGCTTTTCTAGAGCAGTAACTTTCAAACTGTACCACCTGAGACCCATGTTAAGAAATACATATTCTTCAAGACTTAGTATTTATATATCTGCATGCGTCTGTGCCTGTATGTGTACAAAAGGGTGATTCAAGTCTCCTGAAACAATACTTCCATCATGTGCACTCCGCATTTTTTTTCTACTCTGTCCTATTTAAAATAGTTTTCAATGTGCTGGTCATAACCCGCTATCTCGATTTCATGATCCCCTGGTAGGCTGCAACTGCAGTCTGGTCCAGCCATTCCTTACTGCTCAAAGAGTGCTCCATAGACAAGCAGCATTGGCATCTGGAGCTTGTTACATGTGAAAACCCTCCACCCACTGAATCAGAATCTGCTCAGATCTGCAGATTGCTTAAAAATGCAGATTCTAATTCAGTTTACAGTGGACCTCAGAGTCTCCAGTTATCACAAGCTTCCAAATGGCACTGATTGAGGAAAGAGGAATTGAGACCATACTTTGGGTACCAAGGTTTAAGTGTTTTTCAACTTTCTATCTCACAGCACACTTGAACCTGTAATTAAACTTCCAGGGCACACTTAAATTATGTTGCTCAAAATAAAGAGTTAAAAAAAGAACATATATAGTATGCTTTGAACTTCTTTCAAAAAAATTCAATTAATGATCTTTAAAATTTTTCACATACCTAAGATCCTCTCGGAGAGGTTCTTCCAAGACGTGACCAAAAGGAAAATGGAGTCCAGTGTGGGCAACAAGGCCGCTTATTCACTCAGGTGAAAGTGGGCTGAGTTCACAAAGGAAGTCAGTGTGAGTGGCAAGGTGGGATGGGAAAATAAGGGTCGGGGGGTTCCCAGGTTGCTGCACTCATCCCTTTCTGCGCAGGACTCGTACACTTGGCAGGGTGGGCCTTTGCACTCAGCCCTATCACTCTCATGGCACACCAGTGTGCTGTGGCACGTGTGCTGAAATCACTGATTTAGAAAAAAGGCACAAAGCAGGTGAATAAAATTAAAATCACTTTTTGAGGTTGTACTCTCTAAGTTCCATGGGGCAGGGAGGTGTCAGTATAGACGATCACTATCATTTATCCTTTGTGTCTACTAAGTGCTGAGGAAGCATAGAATCTATCCATTCAGGGATGGATGAAGAAATGAATAGCCGAATTCAAGTTTGTCCTATAGAATCAATGCAGTCTTTCATAGATATACTAACTTGAACTTATATTCTTTGGAATTACAGAAAATTCAGATCTAGATTTCCCCATTATCAAAAATTGCTTTTACCTTTACATTAATGCTAAACTGTAAGAAATAATTGCAAGCAGTTCTCTTTTGCATCCTCTATCCTAAGGCAGAATGATATAAGGGCTTTAGAGCAATAAAGACTAGATTTGCATCCTTTTTTTCAGATATTGACATTAGTCAACTCTGAAAGAGTTATTTTAAAATTCAAATGGGTGAGGGGAAAGTGCTTTTAGAGACACATACTATTATTTAAATTATTCACTGAAAAATACTTTACATTTGTCACTTTGCATTTGATGTAATTGTTGATGGAAATGATGAACCAGATCAGGAACATACCCCACTGCCTCAATCACTATGTAAAGCCAAGCAATTCAAGAATTCTTGATAAATAAAAACATAATTTTGCCCCCAAATTAAACTAGTGTCATATATTGGGTTTTGGTCTATGAATAGGGAGACTATACAAATTATCATCCAAATAGAAACTCCAAGAGTAAAAGAAACCCCTATTAATAAACCCAACTACCCAGATACACTGAGACATGTACACTGGAAAAAGTCAAAATACTATAGGTCCCAATGGAGGCAACATCGCAACCCCAAAAGATGCTTCATTTGTGCTTTAGTGAGAGCACTCAGCCCACTATATCACACTTGCTTGCTTTATGTCTAACTTCCCAACTGGAATGTGAGCACCTGAAGGGCAGGGGGATAGTTCACCTGTGTCTCCAATGCCACCTAGGGCCTGGCCACATCAGGTTCAAAAAGAGCCTAAAAAATTGATTTGGGAGCCTAAAATGGAGCAGAAAGAAACAACCTACATCTCAGTAATGGGTTATTTAGGCTATCATAGACATAGGAAACCAGAAGGCATGGGAAGAAACTGATTCAGGAGACTTAGTTTCTTTTCCTTATAACTAAAAAGTATATTAAAACTCTGGTTCAGTAAAAGAACACAGCAAAGCCAGTGGCTGAAAGAAAGACAATGAAGTAGAGGAAAGTAGGCAGTTAAAGATCTGTAGGGGATTTGTGGTAGAAAAGGCTGATGAAAGGATGCCAAGAAATAGGGTCTAGACTTGCTAGCAGCCAAGCAGAAATGCAGGATAATTAATAAGGTTCACATTTTCAGACAATCAACTGTACACCCAGCGAATGTTATTACTAAAACTGATCATTGCAGAGGGCAAGGCCAAGTTGTCTGTAACTTATCCTACAGCCCAAATAGCCTGGAGGTTCTCTTGGCTGGCTTCTGGCCAAGTTGTGTCAGTGGAGGGAAGCTTCATATCTCCACTATGTCAAAGTGGAACTGGCTGTTTGAAATGAAACAGCATTCAAATAGAAAACCCTTTAAAAAAGAAGAGACAGAAAGAATTTATAGATCCAAAGATCCAAGCAGTTGATGTGACCACAGGAATTATTTCCCTGGTCTAGAGGGACTGAGCCATTCCTGCAATTCCTAGTAGACACTAGTGAAAGGTTACTGATTGAGTTGGGAGTTTATTCAAGCTCGGAGCTGGGATGCAGAGGCATGCATCACTGAACAAATCACTCTGACTCTTTAACAGGCAGTCGGTGGCAAGAGGTTACTAACACAGGATAGATGGGAGGGAGGGGTCAAACTGAGCAAATAGTAGCTTCCATGAGACAGCACATCCCCTTTGCAGAGTATAGCCCCGTTTGGGCTTTTCTTTTCTTTTCTTTTCTTTTTTTTTTTTGAGACAAGAGTCTTATTCCATTGGTCTGGGTAGGCTGCTATGGTGTCACAGTTCATAGCAACCTCAAACTCTTAGGCTCAAGCAATCCTCTCATCTCAGCCTCCCCAGTAGCTGGGTCTATACACACCCACCACAATGCTCAGCCATTTTTTTAGAGACGGGGGTCTTGCTCCTGCTCAGGCTGGTCTCAAACTCCTGAACTCAAGCAATCCACCCACCTTTGCCTCCCAGAGTGCTAGGATTACAGGGGTGAGCCACCATGCTTGGCCCACCCATTTGGGCTTCTTATCCTAGATTTAGAACTGGCCCATCTCTGGCTATCTTTTATGCTTGCTCAGCTTAGTCCTCAGGAACTTAGAAAAGGCTAAAATGGAGCAGAAAGAAACTAAGAACCATCATTCATTAACAACTCACCCTATGCCAAGTACCATATTATATCACTTCCTTTAAGACTCACAGCCACACTAGAATTAGGGATAATTATCCCCAATTTATCTACAGAGAATCAAGAGGCAGGGAAATCCTCTGCAACAAAAGGCAGAGAAGATTTCACCTAAGCAGGAAGTTGTTGTACCAGGCATCTAAACTCAGTTCCTCTTGACCCCAAAACTATTTGAAATTTCCCATGGAGGGAAGTGCCTGTGGCTCAGTGAGTAGGGCACCAGCCCCATATACTGAGGGTGCCGGGTTCAAACCCGGCCCTGGCCAAATTGCAACAAAAAAAAATAGCCAGTCATTGTGGCAGACGCCTATAGTCCCAGCTACTCGGGAGGCTGAGGCAAGAGAATCGCCTGAGCCCAGGAGTTGGACGTTGCTGTGAGCCGTTTGACACCACAGCACTCTACCAAGGGTGATAAAGTAAGACTCTGTCTCAATAAAAAAAGAAAGAAAGAAAGAAATTTCCCAATGGAATCAATAGCTATATATGCAGGGAAAGCCCTGCTAATTCTACTCTGTCTTGGAATGACGTGCCCTTCAAACCCATATGGTAAATTCCTCGTGTGAACTGCAGAAATAACACGTGATTATCCTGGAAACTTGCAGTTTATTATTTCTGTCTTACTCTTAAAACACATGGTGGCCATAGCAGTTGGAAACAAATAAGAGGTGATTTGTACTGGGAAAGCGAGCAACCATGTAATTAGCAAAGTTAAAGCTGTGCAGTTTCCATAAATAACATGCAGTTTACTTTCATGGTTGACTTTTCATATTTAAAAGGGGAGGTGCCTGAGGTAGAAAAAAATGATTCAGGTAGACTGTAAAGGACAGAAAAATTTACTCTCCAAAACTGTATCTTTATTTTTAATAACCTTTATTTCCTTAAAAATATATCCTTTCAGGGTTTCCCCTGCAGCTTGGGGATATGATTCTTTGTTGCACTGGTTATGCGGTTGGTAGATTTCTTAAAATTCGCCTATGGAGAAGACATCTTGTGGTTGTTATTCAAGACAAGGAGTCTCCTCTTCAAGATTCCACCTCACAGAGTCTGAGCTGGCAGAGGAGGGCTGAAGTGTTAGATCATGCAGCCTGCATGGTCCCTCTTGGAAATGGCCAAAACTATCCCTAATCTAGACATGTAAGCTTCCTCACACATCCTTCATTCCTAACTGCCTGGGTCAAACTCATTTCTCCTTACTTAATTTTTCTGGGAATACATTATTTAACATTTCTATTTTGGAAGTATTCTCATCTTTTCCCATTTTATGGTTTTGCTATCTAATTTCAAGCATAAATATACTAAGTGGAGTTGACATCCAGTTCCAAGGTCTGTTCAGGGGACAAAAGGCATGCAATAAATGTTAAATCATGATGACAATAGACCCGAATGGCAATGTGATCACAGTGAAGCACTTCATTTGCTCAATTGCATGAATTCTGCAAAGCTTTGCACGAACTCCCAAAACAGTTTTGTATGCATATGTGTGGTAAACACACATGCACATACACACAAGGGTTTCTATGGTATCTGTTACCCTAGGAGACATTTCCATTATGCCCCATTGTATATTTACATAACAGCTCATTGCTGTAGTTGCTAAGAATATTGCTTAAATTAAGTGGATAGGAAATGTCAGGGAAGAAAGAGACCGAAATAAGAAAGTCAAAAGTGAATGGAGAATTATGGAAGGCATAAGAATGGGTGATTGCTGTAAAAACAATCATTTTATAAAATAATTTTACTCTGACACTTTTTTATAAACACATATTTCACTGAGCATTTTGATTCTATGTGTCTACTTTCTTCCAACTCAGAGGTATTGGAAGGAAGCCATATTTCTGAGCCTTAAGATATGTCCTGGAAGCATGTGGAGCCCAGACCAAACCATGCTATGTGTTTTTCAGGTGCAGCACTACAGCGTAAGTGATAAGTACCTGAAGAATAACCATGAAAGAGAAAATTTCAAAAATGATCCAAAATAACCCAAGTAAAATGCATTTTTAAGGCAGCTTGGATGGCGTGAATACCAATGTTTATGCATAATTGCCAATTGTGAATCTGAAATCTTTTACAGCAAATGCTGTCCATCCAGCTTGGCCTGCAGACTCTGTGTCCTACTTCTCCCCTCCCTGGAATTCTCTGTTTCTCTCCTTCAGTCTCTCAGACCAGTCCAGATATTAGGCTAAAAGTGCAACTAGTTCTCTGGCACCATCCATGGAGCCTCTTTCAAGTCATTCTGGGTGCCATCTTGTATCCTGATTCTGCAATCTTCTGCTTTTTTTTTCTGGGGAGCTGGAGTCCCTAGTTCCTATGTCTGCTTAGCACCCCAATCCCTTTAGGACTAGGTCCTCCTCTTTCTTTCCTCTTCAATTTTCTTCTACATCTACCCCATCCTACCTACCCACCCTCCCCTTTCTCCATGACACACACAAGCATGCACACAAACACGCAACTGATGGGCTGCTGGTGGACTGAACGGCCTGCTCTGTACACATTTGCCTCCTTCTCACTACTATTATACTTATTGCCTTATTGTAGGAGATAATATTCCATGAAACTCAGCTTCCTCCACTCTAGGACAAGGGAGCAGTTTTAGATGGCAGCCTTTCCCACTTGGCCCAATCCTACTGCAGTGAATCAGGCCTCCTTTCTAGACAGTAGGCTACCCACCTGCTCATCCAACAATATAGCACAGACCTAATTTGACCACATCCTTCTTTTCCACCTCAAGAGCAATTGCTCTAGAAATGGCTCTACTCGCACATAATTTGAGTCTGTGATAAAAATCATTTTTTCTTTTGCATGCAAATATTGTAATGATTGAGAATCATTTATCTCATTATAGAGTCACCAAATATCAAGATACTTTGCTAGGTACAAATATAATGACAATTTGGAGATCATGATGGTAGGGATGGGACTTACTTTAATTCCCTCTGAATGGAATATCTCAGTTGAATCAACAGTTTCCACAGATTGATCCTAAGACTTACAAATCAGAAAGCTAGCTTTTTCAGAACACCCAGTGCTGCTTAAGTGATAGACCTGATTTGAACCAAATTTCCAGAAACTTACTGCATTGAAAATTTTAACTTTGCTCCATTGAAAAAGTGTAACTCTACAGTACAGAAACCTATTAACATCACTAGTAATGGGACAAATTAACATCAGGGGCCACCCAAATTATGAGGTACTAAGAAGAACACATCGCTTCAGTGTTAGTCCTGTCCCAAGCTTCTAACGTCAATCCAATCGTGACATCAGACAAGCTCAAACTGAGAGACAGTCTACAAAACAAATATCCTATACTCTTTTTAAAAAATATTAAAACAACAACAACAAAAAAGTGAAATTTCTCCAGACCAAAAGTGACTAAAGAAACATGATGACTAAATGTAACCTGTAATCCCAGATTGGTCCCTGCACAGTCTTTCCCCAATATGTTCCTTGGGACAACTGATAAACTATAAAGTCTATAGGTTGGCATTGAATCCGTGTTAATTTCCTGATTATACTAATTATAAAGTGGTTACGCATACATAAATATTTAGAGGTAAAGCGATTTTGTGTCTGCAAATTATTCCCAGATGGTTCATAAAATAGTAATAATAATAATAAGTATCCATAGAGGGAGAAAATGATAAAAACAAATATGATAAAATGTTAAAATTGAGGAATTCTGAGTGAAAGGATATGGGAGTTCTTTGTTCTTATAACTTTTTTGAGAATGTAAAATTATTTCAGAGTAAAAAAATTACAAAAGGATTCAACTTCTATAGGGAAAGACTGTCCTTTCCTATTTATCAAAATGGTCGAATGGCCCACCCATATCCCTGTCCATTAAGGCACCTGAGAAGCCAATTCAATTCAACAAGAAGTGATTATGCAACTAATATTCCTTCAGCCCCACTATTGGTAGAACCAACTCATTAGTGCATTTAACCTCTTTCTTCCAATCTTCTTCCTCTTGTCTCTCTTTTCATATTTCCTAGGACATTATATTCAATGAACTATAAGTTAATGTTTTGGAGAGGGAGAGCAGAGCAGAGAACCCAGTGCTGTCAGGATGCATTTTCCAACTCTTCTGTTCAGCAGCAGAAGTAGCAGTGTGTTTCAAGGGAGCTGTCTTTCTCATATCTAAAATGAAGGTGATAATAATATAATACTCACTTCTGAGGTTGTTATGATGATTAAATTACATGTGAGATAAACATACGGTTCCCTGTGCCTACTAAATAGTCAACAAATATCCCCTATTAGTATTATAAGGTCAAATACATTGAGAACCTCATGAATAAGTAGGTTAGCACTATGCATAACGAGTCTGCATCATTAGGACACAATAGGCAAGAATTCTAAAATAAATGTGAATTCGAGCAACTGTATAGCCATAACTGAATTAAGAAATGTCCCAAATCCAAAATAATAGAAGACATGAGCATAAATAAGCAACTTAATTCCATTTTAGGACTGTGACAAATATAAAACAAAGTGGAAATTTCAGGCAACAGCTTAAGGAAAAATGAAACCAAAAAATAGTACTTTGCCTCCCTGTGGGATACTTAAAAAAGATAGGGAAGAATATTTGATTATGACACAAAAACATGTGTCACTTTCTCATTTCCTGCTCACGAGATGCTCTGGCTGCCATTATTTAAGCTGTGTTGAAGACATATAGTAAGAGACTAAGCAGATATAAATGTTTAGCAGGACTACTCTTTATGACTCCTTGGCATCCCGTGCCAAACTTTAATGAGGTTTACGAGAAGCCAGTGAGCACTGTAAATTGCTCTCCTTCTGATTTGAATCACGCTGCAGACTTCATTTGTTTCCTGTGTGCTGATCTGACAATGAGAGATAAATCTGATAAAGTTCTCTAACTTGGAAAGAGATTTGTTTTCTGTCCAGGGAATCTATCTCTACAAGGAAAAGGTTATTGGGCCTGGAGCCACAGGCAATAATATGTGTACCTGAACTGCTCCTTTGATATTCTGAGTGTTGTTACACAGGACTCTTTGCTTATTCAGCCTTTTTAAATGGTCTTGAAGGAATGTTTTTGTGCAACCCCTCAGCCGCAAACTTGCCTGCCGTGTAGTGATTTAGGACTGAAATGTCATTAAGTGAGCCGTATTTTACTTGCAAGGGCTGGGTGGCCATCACTTTAGAGCCTCTGTCACCCCAAACTCCATCGCTTATTTACATTTTTATTATTTAAGGGGTAAATAGTTCCAAAACATATATTCCAGTGTGTACCTTGTCAGGGTGTCCTGTAGGCAGGTCAAAGAAAAAGGAATAGACTTCACCTTGATTCTCCAGGGTTTCAGCCCGGTTTGCGCTCCAAACTTTGTGGTATTTCCTTAAAGCAGTTGGGTGTTGTATTACAATTGTATGTGGGCAAAGTCAGAACTGACAACTGCTAGGAAAGAAATTTTCCATCTTGTGGAAAAAAATAAGTACTAGATGCTTCTTAAACAGCCCTGTATTTTCATTCTTTCCTAAAAGCCTGGAATCACAAAACCTATGTTTAGAAGTAAGTAAAAATCCACGCAATATTCTCTATTTGAAATGGTGAGGTTATTTTAATAAGTGTCAGTGATGCTCTTTTCTTTTAATACAGGTTCTCAAAATACACCCTGAAAAGCTAAAGCAATAATGAAGTCAATAGTACAATAAATTTCACATAGGACAATAATCACAATGCCCCAACAGAATCTGAATTTTAACTCTTAAGTAAAAACCACAGCAATTACAGATGTATACACCAATAATTCTACTAATATTAATAATTACACTCAAGTCACAGCCAACATTTGTTGAATATGTACTGTATGGCTAAGGCCTTGACATGATAGACACTCTTGAGGTCTCACTTCTACCCTAAGAGATAGGTATATTTATATGTTTATTATTCCCCACTCTATAGAAGGGGAAAGTAGAGCTTAGTGGAGGGGGAAATATTTCACTAAAGGTCACAGCGCTCACACATTGTAGAGTCCATATGTGTTCCCAAGTCCCACTCCAGAGCTCAAGCTCTGAGTAGCCATATCACTTCTACCTTCAAATTCTAGCCTCTTTCTCTAGCAGCAAATCCTTTCCAAGAGTGAGTACTAGTGATGGCAAAAAACTAGCCATTTTTTAGAAGACACATTCGAATATCTACTCAGGAAAAAAACTGGATGTACAAGGTAAAGATGTTGCATGCACTGGAAGGAGACACAGGGAAACTGCGCGATCCCAATGATGGCAAGGAGCCCGTTAACTGGAAATTCAATAAATACGTATTGAACAGTTACTGTGTGCCTCGCTCTGTTCCAGGCCCCTGAATTTATAGACGTAACCCACCTTCGGATCCTCTGTATTTACTCAAGGCTTTTATCAGAAATCCAGGTATCAGGTTCTATACTGAGATCCAGGGCTTCCAAGTTAAATAACACACAGCTCCTGGTTTCAAAGACCTTATAATGCAGTGTAAATCTGCAGATAAGAATCGGGAGTGCTTTGCTTTCTGCTACTCTTATGCTTTCTCCTCACTTTGTTCTCTTTTTCTCCTAAAAAAAAAAAAAAAACAAGAATTAACCACCTGCATCCAAAATCAAACCATTGAGAGGTGTCCTGTTCGTTTTCCTAGTTATCTTTTAAATAAGCAACAAGCCTAGAACCATCTCTGATCCATATACCCATTGATTCAGAATGTGTAAAAGCTGAAAAGATCTTAAAGATCCCCAGTCTACAAGAAGATGCAGAGGGCTCAGTCTCACAGGAAACAACTGGGAGAGCCAAGACACCGACCTCTGTCATCTGGCTTCCAGGGACTTTGTTCTTCCTCAGTGCTCCATGCTGGGCTACCTCCTGCATGATCAGCCCATGTCCCTTACTGCCTGCCAGGAGAAAATGAAAAGTTTTATTGTTCATAATTTTGGATAAGTTGCAATATTGTGGTTTCATATAAATTCACTCACAAATTATACTCAATAAACCCCAGTGAGCAATTTAGAGGCACAATACCACCCCCTCTCTTGCTGGGAGGGTAAGTTGATGACGGAGCAGAAGGGAGGAGAATGGGGAAAGCTCATAAATTATGAGAAGCAAAGGAGTGATTTCATCAAAGTGCCAAGCTCAGTCTATGGAATGTTTCAATTGTATAAAATTTATAGCATTCTGAGGGGGATGATTTATGGTCCCTAATTTTTCACAATAAAAAGCTCAGTGGGGATTCTGTGAATGAAATATCTTTTTAAAA
The DNA here is from genome assembly GCA_963573935.1 of Arctocebus calabarensis. NCBI lineage: Eukaryota > Metazoa > Chordata > Mammalia > Primates > Lorisidae > Arctocebus > Arctocebus calabarensis. Next base: position 28,988 of record CAUYON010146903.1, read on the forward strand.
ATAAATAAAAAATGTAGTCTGAAATGAGGGTCAATGGTGCCACGTCTGGAGAATAACTCCTTCTCGGAGCAGCTCCAAAAATGAGTCACAGGAGAAAGACCCCATAAAACATGTGTTATTTTAAAAGGCATAGGAAGCTGTATAACAAATAAACAATATGCAGAAAGCATATCTGATCCAATTTGGTCAAGTGATAGGATTATATTTTTGTTATGAGGTTTCAATAAAAAAAGAACTGGAGAGAAATCTAAAAGTCTTAATGAAAACTAGTGTTTAAAATAATGAGGAAGAAGAGGAAAGAACACAGGAAAAAATGAAATCTTATTAAAAATAATTAAATAAATGTGTCTTGTATTCTTACATTCAGGAAAAAAAAGTCAATATGTATTGTTTCCCACAAATGTGATCTATATGGAATCAGAGCCTAGATTTCATGAGATAATTCTTAGACCCTTCCTTCAGAGAAGCCTTCCACTGCGAGATCATTAGGAGTCTCTCCTATGTCCACAGGTACAGCCAAATGCCAGTCTTGTGAGTGAGGACATGCCCACTAAGTCCACCCTCAAACCCACCTGCATGTTACTCCATTCTCCATAGCTGTAGCTCAACCTCAGCTTCCTGCTAGCAGCTTAATCCTCCAGTAGGCTATATCCCTGTGCTTCCAGGCTGAGGTTCCCACAAGCCTTGATCTTTCCAACTTCTCCCCACCCAGTTTCTTTCCACACTCCTGACTAGCTGGGCTTGTATCTCAGCTCCAGCAAGAGTAGAGCTTGAGTTGACCACATCACTTTGGATGGTGAGATTAATCGTAGCAGGTTTTATCCCTCAACACACTCATCGTAGAGGATGCATTCTGGGCTCCATCTCCCATGCTAGAACCTTCAGTTGAGCCAAAACTATCTGAATTTTGATGGTGATAATTTAGTAGTTGGAATAAGAATATCAGACTCAGGTTTGCTGGGTCTAGTTAGAATAAGAATCTCAGAATTGAATTGCTAAATGAATTTAAGTCTCCAATGTTTGCACATTTCACTTTTATGGCAGACAGACTCTAAGCCTCTTCCCAATTCACTGTTCATGCCCTTACATAATCCCATCACCTTGAGGGTAGGCAGGGCCTGTGACTTGCTTTGAATGAATAGAATATAGCAAAGGAGATGGGACATCACTCACATTATTACATTACATTTTATAAGATCTTGTCTTACCAGCAAACTCGCTCTACAGACTTTCCCTGAGCTCTGACTCTTGAAGAAAAAATCTGCAGTTTTTTAAAAGGGCACGTAAAAGAGCTATGGAGCAGGGAAGTGGGGCCGGAGCAGCAGTCAGTCTCTAGTTGCTGAGAGAGGCCTCTAGTTGCTGAGAAAGGCCTCTACCTCATAGCCAACAAGAAGCCAGAGCCCTCAGTCTCGCAGCTACGTGGAAATGACTTCTGCCAACAGCCCTGAGTGAGCTTAGAGGCAGAGCTTAGAGGACCTTTTTTGCTTGAGCCTCCAAATGACAGCTGAGCCCCAGCTAGCACACTGATTGTGACTTTGGAGAGGACCAGTCAAGACATATGCAACTCCTGACCCACAAAAATTATAAGCTAATATGTATGTTGTGTTAAGCCACTATGTTTGTAGGAATTTATCACGCACTCTGTACATACGTGTATTATAGAAAACTCCTTTTGTCCCTGAGACAAAGCCACCAACATGAAGAAGTCTACAGTCTGTGACAAATGAGAGTGAGCCTATGTCAGTTCATAATCAATTCCCAAGTAACTGAGACAGACATAAGTTCTCCTACTACACTGTGGGAAGAGAGATCTCTGGGTCCCAGGAAGGGTTTATGATGCAAGTAGACAGAGTCCCATGGTTATTGCAGGATGAATAGGTCTTGCCTTGGCAGAGATGAGGAGTAACACATTTGAGACAGGAAGCACACCTCTTTTGGAAACAATCAATACTTCCTGATCTCAAAAGAATGAAAATGTCATTTTCTAAGGGATTTACACTTATAAGACCCTCAAATTATGACTTTGGCAAGCTATTTCTCTCTCTAAACCTCACTCCCCTCAGCTGTGACACAGGAAAAGTAATAATGTTTTTAAAATCAAATAACAAAAAGAATTTAAAATGCAAGAACTTGATAAATGTTTACTATTATCACTATGTGTACATATGTGATACAATAGGACTTTCAATACTTCCTAGAAGAAGAGAATGTAGTATGGTTAGAGTATTGCCTTTTCCTAAGGTCTTTCAGCCAGTTAACAGGCAAGCTAAAATCTCAGCCTCCCTCTCTACAGTGACCTTCCCCCAAAAATGTTGCCTTCAGCTCCTGCTTCTTGTCTCACCGTTGACAATGGAGATTCCCTGCACTCACTTATTATTGACTTGAGAATGAAGGCCTTGTTTATTTTATCTTCTTAATCCTCACCAGGTCAAAAATAAAGGTTAGCAGGAAGTAAATCCCCCTGAAAATAGTTTTGCTGTGTGTGTGGGTCAGCATCTCAGAAGGCTGAAGGAGAAAGGTGGAAAAGATAAAAATACTGTTCAAAACACTAACCTCTATCCGGTGTCCTTAAAATGCTGTGCTTGAGATTCCAGAATTAAATCCTACCATGTCCAGCTTCAAGGAAATTGTCCTGTACCAGATAGTATAGTTAGTACAACCTTTTTTGTTCGTTTGTTTTTTAATGTATCTATCAGCTACCACTTATACATTCTTTTCTTCCCTTTTTTTTTTTTTTTTTCAGGATTCATCTTGAGAAATGTTCCTTGTTTGCAAGTTTCTCCATAATAACCAACTGCTGTGTTCAGTAATGCCAGGAATAACCTCAGGTGATCCCGTCAATTTTTATCTTTTCAAGCTGTCACTGCCTCCATAGAGAGCATGCAACACCTCTATTGTACCAAAATGTCAAATGTAGACTGCACTAAATCTTTTGGATATTTATAAATATGAGGCATATGTGAGTTTTCTAGTTAGCTGATGGAATTTATGGTCTTCCTGTTGTTCAGCACTGGCATTGGAACATAAGTCCCTAGGAGTTTACTGGAATATTCACATATGGTCAAATATTACACATACATTCAGCATGTTGGTATATTTAAGATACAGTGTGTTTTCACACAGATGATTGGCATCCGGCTTGAATGTTGAAACGTATGGAGGAAAACAACGATCCCAATAGGAAATCAAAGGAATGGAGGAGCATGGAGAATGGCCTTTCTCCCAACCAAAAGAGAGATGGAAACACTACAGCTTCATCAGATGATCAGCTGTCCACGTCTGGAAATTCAGTGTGCCTCCAGGGTACTTAAAAAATTAATCCAGAATGTTGTTTCTTTCAAATAAATGAAAAAAGACCTGAACAATACAGTTGATTTATTTTAAGAATTGAAGTCTGTAGGAAGAGGATGTGACAGAAAAGTCTTGAGTTCCGCAACTTACCAGCTGTGTGTCCTTAGGCAAAGTACATCATCTCTCTGCACATCGGTTTCCTCACCAGTAACACAGGAACAGATACACCTACTGCGTTACTTCACTGGGTAGTTGTGACTCTGAAGATCAAGTGGCATATACAATCTTATAAAATGTAAAATATTATTATTGGAACCATTGAATCATTTTGTATATAAGTGGGGCATACGTAATTAATTTCAAAGTTATTATTACTATAGTAAAAAAAAATTGATGTGATGAGCACATCATTTTTCTGGGGACTGCCCCCTCAGTGATCTCCCTCTCGCTTTACCCTGCCCCAGCCCACTCTTCATTAGGAGTCTTCATGTCAGTACAGCACAAGTCCAGCCTAGCCACAGATGATTGGATGATGTTTCTATAGATTAGTTTCATCCTTGTCCCAGGGTATATATGTACCCCCAGATGCACACAGCAAATTCCATGCTAGAAGTTTTCTCACTCAAATTTGTTCAAGTTGACTTTCCATCACCTGCAACAAGAAAGATTTCTAAAACAATAATAAGTGAAAAGTAAAAAAAAAAAAAAAAAAATGGAGGGAAATAACATGTTTTAATGGGTATAATGGATAAGCAATGAGATTACCTAAGCCACCTGGTTAAAGCTATTGAAATCTCAGCATTATGACCAGCCACATGATATTGAACGAACCACAGTCTCCTAATGCCTTCATCCTAATCCATACAATGGAATTGGTCTGAAATGTTCACAACACTTGGGATGAAAATATGATCCTGTCTCTTATTTCACCAAATACAATTAAACCAACTCAGGAATCTCATACTTGGCTTAGTTTCCCACTTCTCTGTCCCCTGCATCACCTGAGACCCCTAGGACGCCTAAATAGACCAAATCATCACCTAACTTTCAAATCAAAGCTTGCAAAGAGTACCATCAGTTAGCATGGTCTTTGGAAAGAGTGAAAAACTGCTGGCAACACAACTCTCTTGGTACTCCCTCCACCCATGCCTCTAGTCTTCTCCAAAGTCCCAGTTGCCCAAAAGCTCTAAGCCCGGTTTGGTGCAGGGGTTCCTGTCTTCCAAAACCACAGCTACTTTTCTTTCTAATCCCAAACACCACCTCAAGATTTATAAATAATAATAATGATAATGATCGGGAGGCGGAGCAAGATGGTGGACAAGTAACAGCTTCCTTGCGGCTGGGCATGGTGAGACTGGGGAGAGAGGACTTCAGGCATCTCTGCCAGGCAAGATCTGCCCAGAAACTTCCCTTTGGGGACACAGGGAGACAGCATGAGGCTTCTGGACACCCTGAGGAAGGCTAAAGC
>CAUYON010146906.1:0-10621 GCA_963573935.1 Arctocebus calabarensis
CAGCTACTAGGGAGGCTGAGGCAAGAGAATCGCTTAAGCCCAAGAGCTGGAGGTTGCTGTGAGCAGTGTGACGCCACGGCACTCTACCCAGGGCGATAAAGTGAGACTCTGTCTCTACAAAAAAAAAAAAAAAAAAAAAGACCAAATTTAGAGTATTGATTTTAGAAGTTTTGTCAAATATCAAGTTTAAAACATTTGTTCAAATAAGATTACAAGCAAAAAGATTCTAAAGGCAATACATAGTCAACTGGATCATATGCAAATTCCTTCACAAATTTCCTTTGATGAACCTTATTCAATCCTGCACAATTAACAAACATTCTAAATTTTCTGGTTTGCCTCACTCTCATTTTCTTAAATAACCATTGTTTCAGCACAAAATTTACTACACAAGATCCTTTCATACACAATGCCATTTTCCTTTCTGTCTTATTTTTCATACTCTCAAAAAACCACTTTTCACAAAACAGGATCACAGTTTACTATAAATTATTTACTTGACTAAACTGATAATTAAAAGGTTTAAAAGGCAAGAATCTTATTCCTTAACAAAGACTAAGTTTCCCAAACAATCTAAACAATCAAATTATTACATTTTACAAATGTATTTCAGCCAGTAGAGCAAGGCATAGAAGAATTCAAAATGGCCATGCTCCCCAACTGCCTCAGTCTTCTTCTTTTTATCCTTTTTCATTGGTCAGTTTGTATCAAGCTGGAGGAGCAAGTTCTGCCTTTTACAGAATTGCAGGCTTTCAGAGAAGAGGAAGCAAGCTTCAGCCTCCAGGGCCCAGGAAGTTAAGTTTTTACAAATTCTCAAGAGCTGAGTCATCACAGGGAGGAATTTGCAGGTATATCCTTGGGGTCTCCTTCAGAAGACCTCTGTTCTCTTTGACCTTACTTTCTGTGGGTATCCTCTCTTACGAACTCTGTGAGTTACCTTTTGTACAAAATCCTTCCTATATTCATATCCGTGAGGTTTGAAGTCACACTGGGGAGAATGCCTATGTGAATTCTCTAATGTACAGCTGAGTGTTCATTTCTGGGACGGTTGTCTTACACTACCTTCAAATGGTTGTTCTTATGAGTATCTCTGATATCACATGGGGAGTTCTTTACGTCAGAGGACTTTCCAGTGATTACATCAATAAAGTTTCTCCACTCCCTGAACTTTCTGATATGCATATAGGGCTGACTTATATAATTTCCCATATTCATTTCATTTGTAAGATTTGACTTCACTGTGAATTTCCTAATGTACTCTAAACCTTAACATCTGGGCAAAAGTTTTCCCATGTTTATTCCATTGAAAGGGCTGCTCCCCTGTATGACTTTTCTGATGATCAGTAAGGGTTGACTTCCGGATAAATTGTCTCCAACATTCATTACATTTAAATGGTTTTTCCCCAGTGTAAATACTCTTAATGATCAGTAAGGGTTGCTTTCCAGCCAAATTCTCTCCCACATTCATTACATTTAAATAGTTTCTCTCTAGTGTGAATTTTCTGATGATCAACAAGGGATGACTTCCAGACAAATTGTCTCTCACATTCATTACACTTAAATGGGTTGTTTTGTGTATGGGTTCTCTGATGTAGAATGAGTCTTTTTGAGAGAAAGATTTTTCATAATCATCACACTGATAAGTTTTCTGATGTGATGCAAGGGTTGATATCTGGGCAAAACATTTCCCACACTTACTGCACTGAAAGGGTTTCTCTCCAGTATGAATTCTCAGATGACCTCTAAGGTGAGCCTTAGTGATAAATTTTTTCCCACATTCATTACATTTATGTGGTTTCTCCCCAGTGTGACTTCTCTGATGCACTTTGAGGGTTGATGTTTGGGCAAAAGATTTCCCACATTCATTGTATTTAAATGGTTTCTCTTGGGTGTGGCTTCTCTTATGTTGAATCAGCTGGTCTTTTCGAGAAAAAGATTTTTCACATTCATTACATTGCTAAGATTTCTCCCCACTATGAATTCTCTGATGTAGTATGAGGTTTGATTTGTGGCCAAAAAATTTTCCACATTCATTACACTGAGAGGCCTTCTCCCCTGTGTGAACTTTACGGTGATAAGTGCTGACTTCCGGCCAAAAGTTTTTCCACATTCACTAACATTTACAGGGTTTTTCTCCTGTGTGAATTCTCTGGTGTACCCTGAGACCTGACATCTGGACAAATATTTGTCCACATTCACTACATTCATATGGTTTCTCTCCTGTGTGAATTCTCTGATGTACCCTGAGACCTGACATCTGGACAAATGTTTTTCCCACATTCATTACATTTATAGGATTTTTCTGCTCTATGGATTCTCTCATGCACATTGAGGTATAACTTCAAGGAGAAAGCTTTTCCACATTCATTACACTCAAATGGTTTCTCTCCTGTTTGAGTTCTCTAATGTTGTACAAGATATCTTTTCTGAGAGAAGGATTTCCCACACTCACTACATTTACACATTTTCTCTCCTGTGTGGGTTCTCGGATATTGAATGAGTAGGTACTTTTGAGAAAAAGACTTTTCACATTCATTACACTGGTAAGGTTTCTGCCCACTATGAATTCTCTGATTAATGTGAGCCTTGACTTGTGGTGAAAAGTTTTTCCACATTCATTACATTGGAAAGACTTCTCTCCTGTGTGAATTTTATGGTGATCTGAAAGTGCTGACTTCTGGCCAAACATTTTTCAACATTCATGACATTCAAATAGTTTCTCTCCTGTCTGAGTTCTCTGATGTTGAATGAGAGTTCCTTTTTCATAGAAACATTTCCCACCTTCTTTAAATTTATCAGCTTTTACCTCTAAGTGATTTCTCTAGTGCAGTCTATGGGCTGATGTTTGGTAGGATTTCTTACCATGACATTCTAAAGATTTATCATTGCCATTGTATCATTAAATACTTCTGCTCTACACAGTAGTTTATTTTTGGCAAATATTACTTGCTGTAGATGTTTTTCTTTGATTTTCTTGTTTGTCTTCATCAGGTCATCATCTCCATAATCTTCTAAAACTAAAGAAAAATTGAACACATCTTACTAATATTACATCTTTTACTGGTGTGACTTACAGTAACACAGCCTCTGTTGCACCTGAATCTTTGATTTCTCAAGATTAAATAATTCATATGTATGTGTGGGGGAATAAATATGCCTGCAACATCCCTCTTTAAAAAATAATATTGACATAGAGCAAAGGGAGAAGAAACTGGTAATTAATACATATCACCATGGGCAAGTGATCCTATTTGGGTAGATGATGAAAGAAAAGAAAAATTGTAGGCTCAGTGCCTATAGCACAGTGGTTAAGGCACCAGCCACATGCACAGAGGCTGGTGAGTTCAAGCCCAGCCCAGGTCAGCTAAACAACAATGACAACTCCAACAATAAAATAGCTGGGTCGTTGTGGAGGGCACTTGATTACAATTTCTTTATGCTTCGCATTCATCACTGTCCTAATATAGTAGAACCTCTGTAGATTGACCACCAAAGAGATTGTAAGAAACTGGTCAACATAAGGAACTAAGCCTACTGTATTGCTATGTACATATAGTGCATGTCCCATCTATGAAAATTAGGTCAACTTAAGGAGGTGGTCAAAGGAGAAAGGTGATCAACTATGAAAGTTGTATTATATGCATGTAATGATTTCCTTCATTTTCTTTATATATTTTCCACCAATACATCAATTCCTAAAATATGGAGTTGGGTTTTGTCTATTTTTCACCTTTACATAAATGTAACCATGTGTGCATATCTTTGTTTTTTTTTTTCCTTAAAATCGGGTTTGTAAGCACTGTACAAGATTTTATGTAGCTCTATAATTCACCCTAAAGAAAACAATGATTTCTCCATTCTATAGCTGATGAGGGCAATGTTTGGCAAATATAAAAAATATCACCATTAATATTCTTTTATGCATTCTACAGAATATGGTTATTAGAAAAGGAATTGCTTGGTTATAACGTACAGAAAACATTACCTGGATTGAAAAACTGTCCTGATGACATGGTGCAGAGAGGAGGGAGAGCAATGGTGCTGTGACATCCCACTGCCAACACCACGGGCCCAAGGAGAGCCAAGGGAGCCAAGCTGCGGAGTTGGGGCACAAGCTGGAGTTGGAACAGCCAAATTGGGCGACAGTGGAGATAACTTGTTGAGCTTGAACCCCAGAGGTCACCCATAAAAATGAAAGCGGCACATAAGCCTGCCTACCTGACATGGGGAACTGATGGCAGTGCCAAGTACTGAGGTGCCTTCTATGAGGCAAAGATCAAGACTATGAAAAGGCTGGTGAAAGTTAAGGTGCTCCTGAAACAGGATAATACTACTCAACTGGTGCACGATGACCAAGTAAAGGGGCCTTTAAGAGTTGGGGCTATTGTTGAAACAAGGACATCTGAAGGATCTTTTCAGGAAGCTACTATCAGCAAGTTGACAGATACTAGTTGGTATACTGTCATTCTTTCATGGAACCATTGCAGCACAGACTGCTTAAAATATCAACAAAGTGTTTGGGAAGGATGTGGCTAATGAGCACACAGTACCTTGATGATTTGAGAAGTTATGGTGATTTTAATCTTGAAAATGAGCCTGTGGCTTGGCGTAGTATAGTGGTTACTGTGCCACCCACATACCCCAAGGGTGGTGGGTTCAAATCTGGCCTGGGCCAGCTAAACAACAATGACAACTGCAACTAAAAATAGACGGGCATTGTGGTGGGCACCTGTAGTCCCAGTTACTTGGGAGGCTGAGGCAAGAGAATCGCTTAAGCCCAAGAGCTTGAGGTTGCTGTGAGCTATAACGCCACAGCACTCTACCGAGGGAGACAAAGTGAGACTTTGTCTCAAAACAATTTAAATAAATAAATAAGGAAATGAACCTGTGGGTGACCTGAGACCAAGGTAGATCATGATGAGCCAAAATCTCAACCTATGTGTGGACTGTAGCAAGGTTTGATATCACTATCCTGATGGTATTGGATGATTTAAAACAAACTGGCAAGGCAGAGAAGTTAAATAGATGGGTTCAGCATGAATTAAATAAGCATCAGAAAAGTAATTGTCTCGAAGCTTGCCTTTCTTTGCTGTCATGACACAAAAGTGAACCATTTTTACACCATATTGTTATGTGTGATAAAAAGTGGTTTTGGAACAGTGATTGGATAAAGACAAAAGTGCCCAAACCTATTAAAAACCAAAAATTCATCAAAAAAAGCTAATGCTGTCTGGTGGTCCAGCTCTGGTATTACCCACTATACATGAAACCTGGTCAACTGATTATAGCACTTGTCTACTGCAACCCCAATTAGGTGAAATGATGAGAATGCTTGTGATTAAGCAGCAAGATTGGTCAGTAGAGATGGGCTAGTCCACTTGCAAGACAACACTTGACCGCATGTCCTACAAGCAATGCTTCTTGAATTACAGAAGCTAGACTTGGAAACTTTCTGCTTCGCATGATATTCACTAGACCTTGCACCAACTGACTACCACTCCTCCTGGCTTTGGACTATTTCTTGCAAGGAAAAGTATTTAGCCCTCAACAAGCTATGGAATACACCTTTCAGGATTTCATCACCATTGTCTCTCTTGGCTTCTTCACTGCTGACATACAGGCTGTCTTTGGGTTACAAATAAGATAGGTTTCATAGGTTTGTTCTCCGGTTGAATTTTTATGTAAGTTGGAATAGGTACATTTACCTTTTACTTGTAATAGCCTCCATGACTTGTACATCAGTCAGATGTTTGTAACATGAGGACTTATTGTAATAGCCTCCATTCCTAAGTACAAGTTGCACATAAGATGGATGTATGTAATAAGTTATGGTTACAATGGTAAAACTATGTTGATAGTTTAAGTGCATACTTTGATTCATTGTAAGGGTTCTTGTCTGAGATGTAATAAACTACACTTTTGATTCGGGGGCGGGGGGGGAAAGAAAGAAAAACCCTTCTGACATCACAATGGTTTTACTAGTTAGTGGATAAGTGTCTCTAATATTACATACCCTTACCAGAACTTACTACTGCTAGATTTGTTAATCTTACTTTATATCAGATCTCTCATTCTACTTCACACCTCACTTCCTATTTTATTATGGATGCCATGAAAGCTACTGAGATTGAACACATTTTCAAAGATTTAATGACCATTTTGAAAGTGCTTGCTCAAAGTCTTTTTTGACAGTTTTCAATTGAGTTGCATACCTTTTCCCAGTTGATTTACACAAGTTCTTTACTTTTTCAGGAAGCTCATTCTTTCTAGGTTACTTGCAGTATCTACATATTGTGATACTCTATGGCTTATCTTTTCTACTCTTTTAATGGTATTTCTTAAGTGCTTACTTTTAATGGACTCAAATGCATTAAACATTGTCTTTTGAATGGTTTTTTGTGTGTCTTTGGGCTTACCAACAAAAGTCTTGTAACATAAAGGTGTTTGCCCCACAAGTAACCTTCTAAAATCTAACTACCCTTGTAGGATTCTGTATGCTATTATTAAGAAACTCACTTGGGTGATTCTAGTTTGAGAATTCCTGTCCTGAGGACCAAGGTTCTTCTCCTTGATCCAACCTGAAGATCACTTCGGGTTTAAAAATACAGTAGCCTGTAAATAAGAAACAATTGAGGAAGGAGGCCAGATATATGAGCTTTATGGTCTCTGAAACAGAAAGAAGATACTGGGCAGCTCCTGTGGTTTAGTGGGTAGGGTTCCGACCCCATATACCAAGGGTGGCAGGTTCAAACCCGGCCCTGACCAAACTGCAACAACAACAACAACAACAAAAAATAGCCAGGCGTTGTGGTGGGCGCCTGTAGTCCCAGTTACTTGGGAGGCTAAGGCAAGAGAATTGCCTAAGCCCAGGAGTTGGAGGTTTCTGTGAGTTGTGACACCATGGCACTCTCTCTATGAGGGCAATAAAGTATGATTCTGTCTCTAAAAAAAAAAAAAGAAGAAGATACAGCTTTAGAAATAGCATCCTGAAGGTGCTCACTTGAATCTATCACTTGTAGTAGATAAGACTTTCTTCTTAGTCCTTTAAAGAACTTTGTTACTTTAGACTTGAATTAAAAGCCTAAATAACATTAAATGTTAAGTAAAGTGTTCATGTTCATGCTTAACAAAGAAATGCCTTCTATATGGAGTTACAAAGCTAAGTTATGCTCATATGCTCACCCACTGAGACTAAGTGGCTGTAGTTCTCCAGCATCACATCTCTGTAGAGATTCCTCTGGGCAGGCCCCATTTGTTGCCACTCATCCTGGCTGAATTCCACATTCACATCCTTGAATGACACTGATGCCTGTAACAGTACATTTCTATTCAATCTGAACAGTTCAGAATTGAGTGACACAGATATTTATCCATGGAAAATTATTTTTATCATTTTTACTGTAAAGAACTTAAAATAGACAAGTGAATATAAAAGTTGCCTATTTTGCATCTATTTTATAATTTGAAGGTACTCACTAAATGCTAAAACAATTAATCTGTATATATTGATGAGTTATACAAATGTACTATCAATAGATACATGAGTAAAATTTTTTAAATTCTTATTTTTGTAGACAAAAAACATAAATAAACTTCCTAATATTTTTGTTTAACACCCTGACAGACTATCTGAGCACATGCTAGAATGGAGGTCTGCAAATTATGGCCTGTGAGTCAAATCTGGCTTGCCAGGTTTTAAATATAAAGTTTTACTAGAATACAACCATATTCAATCATTCTGCATTGTCAATGGCTGCTTTTGAGCAGAAATAGCACTGAGAAGTTCCATGAAGGATCTTCTGACTGTCAAGGCTAAAAATATTTACTACCTAAATTTGTACAGGAAAAATTTACCAACCTCTGAACCAAACAATCTAGTTGAAAGACAAGACTGACATCACAAAAACAACAACAAAGAAAACACATTTGATTAAAAAAAAAAAAAAAAAAAACCACATTTTATACACAGAAATCTGATGTTAAAAGTAAAGGATAGAAAAACATACCACGTAATCAATAACCAAAATATAGTTGATGTGGTTCTATTAATATCAAAAACAGTAGATTTTATGGTAGGAAAGAATTATAAAAGCTAATGAGTAACAATTCACAATGGGAAAGTGGCCCTTTAATAGAAAATAAACTGGTATATACCATAAACAGCTTCCAGTGTAAGAATTTCTCATTATTCACAGATTACATATTTGTGCATTCACCACTAAAATTAATTTGTAACTTCATATTCAAAAGTTGCAGTTATTTTGCAGTGATTTGTAGACATCCACAAAACGATAAAAAATTTGAGTTGCTTGACAAGCATTTTCCCAGCTGAGACTGAACAAGATAACGTTCTGCCACCATTTTTCAGCTGATACTGTAAATGAATGCACTCTTCTCAATCTATTTAGTGTCATATTTACTTTTCATGTTTTTTGGTGATTTCTGTTTTTCACACAGTCCACCTGTATAATGTTGACGTGCTATCTAGTTACCTAAACACAAGAAAACTATGTTATGCCTCATGGAGAAAATTCTTATGTTAGATAAGCTTTGTTCAGGCATCAGGTATGGTGCTGCTGATCATTACTTCAATATTCATGAATTAATAATATTAAATTAGGGCATTACCTCTAAGGTCTGAGGCTTGGCGGGATAGTGGCTGAGAAGAGGACTAGGTAATGAAGTACCTTCTGGTCAGACAACTGTAGATGCTCAGCAGGATGCACTCGGAGAAGAAACCAACTTGGAGAAGAATCTAGCTTCGCCAACCAAGCAGACTCGGTGCAGCCCTCTGGTTCGGGGTGGAAAACACCGCAAAGCCAGTGTAGCCAATGCACAGCTTTGGGTGGCCCCTGACGGTTCCTCTGGCAAGGTGGTCAAAGGACCTGACAATGCCACGGAGCCCTCGGCCGCGTTGGACCCCAAGCCCTTGCATCCACTCTCTTTGTACCCAAGTGCAGTGCTGGTTGGAGAAGGGACTGCGGGTGCACTGAGTTCTCAACCCCAATTTCCATCTCTGTCTCTTGATGCACACCTTAATGAGAGGGGATTTCTAAGCAGCTGGGAACCCAAGGCTGTAAAAGGGGCTTCAGGTAATGGGAAGTAGTATAAAAATCCAGAAGCAGAAGTTCAAGGTTTAACCACTGACCGATTTTACAGAATGTTTCATGAATCTGTGGACCAAAGATGGAGTTGGTTTTTCGTTTTAAAAAGTTACTGTCAGTGATCTGATACAAATAAAAATACTCACTTGAAGATGCAGGGACTTGTCTATTGGTCATTTCTGAAATTCAAGCATCAAAGGATATTGAGTTTAGAATGGTATAATGATGTATTTTGTCTGAGGACTGCAAATTTCATACAGACCACAACTGGATTCCAGTTATATTTCCAGTCAAAGAGATTCATACCATTCTGTTCTCTGGTAAACCTAATGTTGAAGGGTCTAATATTTATGAACACCAAAAGATGGGGAAAAAAATGGCCCAAGGATGCCTTAGAAATCTAGACGAGTACCCTGGAGTGGCTTAGTATATGTTTTTCTGTGTACCGAGGTCATTATCAATGTATTTGATGATGCAAAAACTTTTTGGATGGAGCTAGAAGATGATGGAAAAGTGGACTTCATATTTGAAAAAGTGCAAAATGTGCTACAGACACTGAAACAAAAGATTAAAGATGGGCCTGCAACAAATAATGAATATATTCAAGCAATGATTCTAATGAAAGAAGAAACTATAAGTAACAGTTCAGCTTTGGTAAAGGATAATGAGGAAATTCCTTCTCTGAAAAATAAAGTTGTAGAGTTTATAGGAAAAGAAGAAAAGAATCATCTTTGAATTTATCTTATCAAAGTCATGCCTGCTCTGGTGCCTGTCTCATGAAAATGCCACCAACCTCCAAAGGAGAAAACCCTTTGCAGCTGCCAATTAAATGCCACTTCCAGAGACGACATGCAAAGACGAACTCTCACACTTCAGCACTCCACATAACTTTTCTTTCAATACCTATCTTCAGTTGACTCAGAACTACCCAAACCAAGAAAAAATTGTTTCTGATGTAGACATTAGCAATGGTGTGGAATCTGTGTCCATTCCTTTCTCTAATTGATAGCAGAAAGCTTCCACCGTTTAAGTATAGAAAGACTATGTGGCCACGCACATACCATCTACATGGCTTCTCCAACATGTCTACTGATTCATGTGACTATTCTAAGGGCTGCATACACATAGCAAAATGTGTGTGTCTTCAACTGACAGCAAGGAATGCCAAAACCTCTCCCTTATCAGGTAATAAAGTACCCACTGGATATAAATACAAAAGACTACAGAGACAAGTACCTACTGGTATTTATGAATGCAGTCTGTTGTGCAAATGTAATTGACGATTGTGTCAAAACTAAGTTGTCCAACACGGTTCTCAAGTGAGGCTACAGGTGTTCAAAACTGAGAAAAAGGGATGGGGGGTATATGCTGCCTGGATGACATTGACAGAGGGATATTTGTTTGTATCTATTCAGGAAGATTACTAAGCAGAGCTAACAATGAGAAATCTAATACTATTGATGAAAATGGGAAAGAAAAGAAGACTATGAAAAATATATTTTCAAAAAAGAGGAAAA
>CAUYON010146908.1:0-16346 GCA_963573935.1 Arctocebus calabarensis
TAGTCCCAGCTACTAGGGAGGCTGAGGCAAGAGAGTCACTTAAGCCCAAGAGCTGGAGGTTGCTGTGAGCAGTGTGACGCCACGGCACTCTACCCAGGGCGATAAAGTGAGACTCTGTCTCTACAAAAAAAAAAAAAAAAAAAAAAATTGCTTTGAAGGATGGACTAGGCATTAGTGTCGGTGCATAATTTCCTGAGGGGAGTACCTCATGTGTACCTCAGCAATAAGGTTATGTAACACTTTTTCTAAGATGAGTGATATTCAGCAATGAGATTATGTAGCACTTTTTGTAAGATGAGTTCACAAACTTAATTGTCTGACCTCATACACATACACACACTAATCTGCTCACTGAATAATAGTATGTGCTGTTCTTTTGAATATATATGGAAGCTTTTGTAGCTACTAATGAAAGTCAAATTCATTAAAATAATGCAGCATTAATAGAAGCTATATGGTATTATAACAGAAAAGGACAGCTATTTGCTATTTTCTTGGTAGCAAGGGAGAAGGAGAAGTCAATTCCAAGAAGCATTTTGATACATACAAGAAATCTTTATCCTTAAGAATGTTGGGAACAACTATTCTAATCTATTGAGATAATGGCAAAAGTCAACTATTTAACAAATGCATTATCTGATAGATTTGTAGACATTATCGAAATGTGATAAAATGCACTTTAGTCTTACTGTAATAAAAGATAAGAAGTGAAATGTAATTTTGTTTTAAAGAAACTGAGGACATAAAGCCTCTATATAATGTATGATAAGAATTGTTAAAAGTCTTTTACAATTGCATAATCAAAAATCATTGCAAAGAATAAATGTATTCAGATTACTATGACAACCCAAATACTAAGTTTCAGGCATACAAAATCAATAGATTTTCTAATTAACACCTTCCAAATTTTATTTATTCCTATAAACATTCATATGAAACATCTCAATTTCTACTGTTCTCCACTATCATTTTTATTTCTAAAGACTTCATCATTAATGTAATTTCTTTATTACACATTTCTTTCTTAGCATGAGACCAACCACAATTGCAATGACAAACTCATACAGAAATTTGTAAATACCTAAGTCCAGATTTCTATTTCCAACTCTATCCTTTCTTTTATAAGTCAGGTTCTTTTAATAAAAAAAAAAAAAAGATAGGCAAAGGAAAAATATCTGAATCTATAAGGTAAATAAACAAGGAAATTTTTTAAAGAAGTGAAAAAATAAAGAAGAATAGAGAAATTGTCAGATGAACAAATTACAGCAAACAGAAGACCTTTTGACTCTACGATCATACACACACTTCAAGATAAAGGAAGAGAGACCAAAAAATTGAAGGACTTAAAATATGCATACGAAGTATTTATATATTGTGGTTATCATTGTAATTCATAGTATGCATGCAGGTTAAATAGTACAGCATAGCTTTCCAGAACTTATACTCATTTTACTTGAAAATGAGTCTCTAAATATATTTCATCACAGGACACTTCAGACTCACACGAAAATACTAGCTCCATATAAAAGCAATATATAACAAGTACTCCACTAGAAGGCAGTCATCTTTCACCTAGCTGTGTTTTCCTCCTTGCTGAAAATTTATGGTTAAAGACAATTCTTTTTTTTTTTTTTTTTTTTGCAGTTTTTGGCCAGGGCTGGGTTTGAACCTGCCACCTCAGTATATGGGGCAGGCGCCCTAGTCCTTTGAGCCACAGGCACCACCCTGTTAAAGACAATTCAAGCCAAAAAAATAGTTTGTGAAAAACAGGAAGCCAACCAGATTTGTAAGCTATAAAAGTTGAAATGCTTCTACGAAACATTTCCCCTAGAAGCTTTGTAAGCAACACTTCTCCAAAATTTTATGACAGCTGGTACAGCATGAAACCATATGCCTTTTTATATCTCCTAAATAAAAATGACTAATTTGACTTATTAGCACTGATTCTCTGGAGACAAAGCTAGGAGAGTTCCTGTAGATTTAGCTGGTTCTTATTATATTTTAACAATGTCTGCTTTTACAGCAGAAACAATTATGCTAGCCATCTGTTTGCAAATATCTGTGAAGAAAATTACAAACTTTACCTTTATGTACTTTGGATATCTTTTAAAAATAGAGTATGTTAGGTGATTCACATCGTAGAACTCTTCAGGACTATGTGGACAGGTGATAGCATACCCCAAGTGGATTTCAAGTAATAAAATCACCAAATGTTAAAGTTAGAAGGACCCTCAGAGACCTCTAATATCCAAATCTCATTTTAAAGCTAAAATCCTACCGCCCAAAAAGGGCAACTTGACCATGGTCACAAAGCTATTTACCAACAGACATAAAACCAGAAGCCAAGTTTTATGACATGTCTAGTACTATTTGCATGAATCTCACTCTCCCACTGAAAGTGCCTTCTCTCTAGCTCAGCAGTTCTCAACAGGAACTGTATTACAGGGCCACAGCATTAGGAAGGTTGAGAACCACTATGAGAGACCCATCTAATGATGCCCAGAAGTTTAAGTCAGGATGAAGTTTCCTTATAAAACTCAAGATTCTATCTCATATAGCACTGGCATATTGAAAGAGGGCTCTGTCAGAGGTGACTGCTCACCAGATACTCGGAGCAAGAGGTAAGCTACAGAACAGACCCTATTTATCACGAGAATCTGGTGTCAATGCTCCTTAGGCAAAGACCACCAAGGATACACCTGGAGTTGAATCAAGTTTGGCTCATTATTTTTTTAATTTTTTTTTTTTTGCAGTTTTTGGCCAGGTTTGACCCCACCACCTCCGGCACATGGGGCCAGCACCCTACTCCTTTGAGCCACAGGCGCCACCCCATTTTGGCTTATTATTTTTGAGTTTATTAAAGAACTTATTAGGTCACATAATTTGGGGGAGGATCTAAGGAAACAGAAGCTCCCCATAGATTAGGTACCATCAGACAGTGGGGTCAATTCTTTGAATTACATTTATAGGGAGAGCAGATTGGATGAAGTTAAAGCTATAATGGGAAAACAAGTAATAGTCACTCAGTTTACCTGAGAGAGAGGGAGGCATTGGCATTAAATGGGATGTTCAGTGACCTTTTCGTTGTCTCACTCCATCATGGTCTCAGAGTGACTTTTTCGCCTGTTGATAGTCTGTGATGTTCTCCAACAAGAGAACAAAGCCTAGTGGTGACAGTTCAGCTTCTAGTGACAGGAATAAGACCTAGTTGTGAGCATCAGACCAGCTCCTGGATATTAGGGGCTACTTTTCTAAATTTCTCGATGTAGATTCAGTGTATGGAGCAGATGAACAGATCTGTGGTTCCTAGGTGGCAATCTTGCCTAGCCTTCATACGGAATGCCTGAGTCACTGTAAAAACAATTTGGAAATCCTCTTTTACAGAATCAAACAACCAGATCAAAGCAGCACAAAGCAGCATCTATTATCTACTCGTGCCATAGTAACTGCAAATTGGAAAGCAAAATGAATTTGACACCTGAAAGAATTAGATTTGAATGCTGGCACTGTTTCTTGATAACTATGTGACTTGATAGACACATGATTCTGACACTCTTAAAGCCACAAGGATTGAATAAGATAATGTAATTTGTCTTAAGAGACTCAATTGGGCCATCACAAACTGTTGTTTCTTTCTCAGTGTTTAGTCCTAAGGAATGTTTCTCTTTTCAAGTATTCCTGGCTATAACCAGGGAGCATTTATCACAACAAGTACTTCATGGCCTGTGATCATTTATGTCTCATCTTGGCTTATAACATGAAGTAATAGGATAACAATTTTTTTTTTTTTTGAGACAGAGCCTCAAGCTGTCACCCTGGGTAGAGTGCTATGGCATCACAGCTCACAGCAACTTCCAATTCCTGGACTCAAGCGAGTCTCTTGCCTCCACCTCCCAAGTAGCTGGGACTACAGGCGCCCGCCGCAACGCCTGGCCATTTTTGGGTTGCAGCTGTCATTGTTGTTTAGTGGCCTGGGCTGAATTTGAACCCGCCAGCTCAGGTGTACGTGGCTGGCGCCTTAGCCCGTTGAGCCACAGGCGCAGGCTCCGAGCCTAGGATAACAATTTAAACCATAGTAAAACTTTTCCTTCAGTTCAGGTTCACAGTGAAAGAATCCTAACTGTCAAAACCAAAAGAATGATTGATAGGGAAATACAGTATTTGCAGGAGGAAAGAATGGCACAGACAAAGATAAAACTGCAATTAGCAATTGTGTATGGGAACACTGAAGGATAAGATATTCAACTGACTGAGCTTTTTCTAAAATACTGATTCTAGAAATAAAGTGAGTGTTGATGTGTTGACCAATGAATGAGTTGAAACTTACTGAAATCAGCACTTCAAAATGCCTATGACCTATAAAGCTCAACATAAATTAGTTCTATGGGTTCGGCTCCTGTGGCTCAACGGGCTAAGGCACCAGCCACGTACACCTGAGCTGGTGGGTTCGATTCCAGCCCGGGCCCGCCAAACAACAATGACGGCTGCAACCAGGCGTTAAGGCAGGCACCTGTAGTCCCAGCTACTTGGGAGGCGGAGGCAGGAGACTTGCTTGAGCCCAGGAATTGGAGGTTTCTGTGAGCTGTGATGTCACAGTACTCTATCCAGGGTGACAGCTTGAGGCTCTGTCTCAAAAAAAAAAATAAAAATAAATAAATAAATCAGTTCTCTGACCTAATAGAATTAGCAAAATGAATAAAGAGGAGTAGGAGTTCTATGAATTTTAAAACCTCTTTTACAGAACATTATGAGAAGCCTCCAGCCAGAAAGTAAAGGCAAATACCATTTATGGTAACAATTAGTTAAAACAAAGGAATAGTCACTAGCCTCTTGTATTGCCTTTGTTCATTTGGATACCTTGGAGCTAAGAGGAAGTTTAAAAGTTTCGCAAATACCTCCTGACATTTTACTTAGTAGTCTTGTTTTCCTTTCTAATAAGATTGCAAGGTTTCAGCTCCGTGCCCGTAGCACAGTGGTAGCACAGTGGTTATGGCGCCAGCCACAAACACAAATGGTGGCAAGTTCGAACCTGGCCCCTGGGGCCAGCTAAACAACGACAACTGCAACAAAAAAATTGGCGATCATCTGTAGTCCCAGCTACACAGGGGGCTGAGGCAAAAGAATCCCTTAAACCCAAGAGTTGGAGGATGCTGTGAGCTGTGACGCCACTGCACTACCAGGGTGACATAGTGAGACTCTGTCTCAGAAAGAAAAAAAAGATTGCAAGATTTCTAATATGTATGTAGCATTGAAGATTCTTTCCCAGTTGCTTAACTATGAGCATCCTCAAACCACAGTTATCCTGCCACACATTTGAGGGAGGTACCCCAATACATAAAATAAAATGCTAGTCTCCTGCCGGAAAATCTGCTAGCATTACAACTCTAAGTTCCTGAGATACTCACATCAATATAGTAAGAGTGGCAGGGACTAGAATTTCTAGAGAAATTCTGTTAAATGAGGGCATTGGGGCTGCTCTGTAAGGACCATTCTGGCTCTTATATTATTTGACTTCATAACTACTTCAATGACACATAAAGTAGGAGAAGAAACAAACATCAAGAACAGTAAAATGTCAAGAGCCTCATTAACTTAGTTGGTTAGCAACAATTGCTAATGACTCTTAAGCATAAGGTCGCACATGATTGTTTCCTGGGCTGTTGGCTGCCACATACCCTTTCTATAACTCTGCTTAGTCCTCTCACAAATCCCTCCTATCAGTCATGGAGGAAACATCATGAACGAATCAGTACAATAAATCATCATTATAAGGAACAGGCAGAAATCTGCATTCTCCAGCTCCTTATAAGATATGTTTATTAAAGATCCCACTGTCCTACAGATGAAATAAACAAAACACAAAATGCAGTGTTCCTTAACTCATCTTGAAATACATGGCATGTTGAATGCACATAACCTGGAAACTCTTATGGTGGATGCTCCCACCAGCTTGGGAGAATGAATGGATGAGCTGTATGTTTACAGAGTGATTATTCACAAGGCTATTGATGCTAGCTTATATATACTTTGTATATTACATAAAATGGTAATGGTGAAGTATAAGTGCAAAGAGGAAAAAAGAGATTAATTTCCATGAAAACAAAATTGCAACTCAGTAAAGGCAAGTTACAAAAAAAAAAGAGAGAGAGAAAAGAAAAATGTTTTATAAAACTGTCAAAATGTCAAATGTTTATAAAGCTGTCAAAATACTGGTGAAACATCTATAAAAGATTAGAGGGGCGGGAATCATAAATATCCAGAAAGATTCCACACCCAAATTTCATAAATCCTTTTGTTTGTTGGTTTTTATTTTGTTTGTTTGACTTTGAGACAGAGTCTTGCCAGAGTCTTATCACCCCAGCTATAGTGCAGTGGTGTCATCATACTCATTGCAACCTCAAACTCCTGGGCTCAAGTGATCATCCTGTCTCAGCCTCTGGAATAGCTGGGAGTACAGGGATGCACCACCACGCCCAGCTAATTATTTCTACATTTTGTAAAGACAGGGTCTCACTCTTGTTCAGGCTGGTCTAAAACTCCTGACACCTCAAGGATCCACCTGCCTTGGCCTCCCAAAGTGCTCTTAAGTTGGTGGTCTAGTTCAAAGAAACCAAAACTAGAAATGATAGAGAATGCATTATACTGTGGTTTCTGAAAGGGAAAAAAAAAAAAAAGTGGTGTACTGGCTCATAAGAGCCAATTATTAAATTTTCAGGGATTTTGTGAGCCTGTTATTAAACTGGCATTATTAATAATTAAATGATACAAATTTAAATTAGTTATATTAAAAACAAAGGTATTAAGTACTGGGTTCATCATTTCCTAAATATTTTGTTTTTCAATTATCTATGCATTATCTATGCTAGTGAGGTTATTTATATTAATTCTACCTGTACAGTGGAAATACTATATAAGGGTGTTGGGGTGAGGGGAAACATGCTCTCTACCCTGAAAGTAAATGCAGGGTAAAGTACCCTGCAGTAAATGCAGTTCACTGAAAAGATCAATTCACAAATAAGGCAGATTAATAAGAGGAAGAGGGTTATTTACCATGGCAGGGGGAGAATCACAGAATGATTCTATTATCCCAATGGACTCCAGATATTTTTCCTATCTTTCAGATGAGGAGTATAGGCAATTCTATTTAGGGACAATTAATGGTTGCCAGGGAGGATGAATATATACTTGGGAGAATGAATGGATGAGTGGAAGAAGATTGACTTGTAAATTAACCTGAGAGACAGGTATTATGTTTTAAATGATTTGGTGCCCAGTTTGGTAGCAGTCTTGATCTTCTTTTCCTGCAACATATTGTCATAAAACAGAGGAGGAGGGTCAGTTTGTTTATGCAGATACAGGGAAAGTCCCTTCCAAGGGCCTGTTGATCTCCAAGGACAAAATACTCTTTATATCAAGGAGTTATATTCTAGGGTAAAATTTCCTGAGCTCCTTCAGTCTGCTGCTGCAAATTCCTTTCTAACTGCACATTCAGAGCTATGTTGGTAGCTTAAAATTGGCCATGCTGAGATCATTTGCATCATAGGAATCATGAAACACAACAATTAGAGCCACTTTTTTTCCACAGTTTTTTTCCCCAGAGTTGGTTGTTAAACATTTACGGGCACACCAGTAAACCACAATGAAATCAAATAAGTGGGATCATACTCAATGAAAAATTCTTAACCCTACAGCAGATGGCTAACAAATACACACATATATTTATAAGTTTTAAGTTAAAATAAAAATGCTAAGATATGTATTTTTTTGTTATCTTCTTCCTTAATTTTTTCGATTAATCTATAGTTATTGGTCCTGACTCAGATGAGAGCTTCCACCAGTGAGAGTAAAAATGTAGGAAAAATTTTTATAACCTTCTAGAAAGTAGTCTGGCAACTTTCTTGAGAAATATGGAAATTAATACTCCTTTACCCAGAAATTCTACTTCTATTACTTTACCTTAAGAAAAATCTTAATTGATATAGTCAAATATGAATAAAAATGCTTATCATATTGTTTAAAATAGCAATACATACATACATACATACATGAACAATCTAAATGTGCAGTAGGAAAATGACTAACTAAATCATAATACATCTATATCTATCTAATAGAATACAATACAATATAATGAGTAGAATCATGTTTTCAAAGAATATTTAATGACTAAGAAGAAATTCAACACATATTAATAGTGTTTATCAGTGGGTGGTGGGACTTAATTCAATGTGTTACACGAGTAATGCATATGCAATTATTGAAATGTTAGAAAAAGATAAATAAAAGTAAGAAAATAATAATTATCTATAATTGCACAACACAAAAATAACTATTTTAGCTTTTGTTGTTTACCTTAGCAAATGTTTTACCTCGTGTATTTTCAACCAAATGGTATTATTTCAACCAAACAGGTACATATTATTTTGTAACTATTTTTTATAGTGTCTTAAAATCTTTACAGATAATTTTTACCTTATTTTCTTATTTACAATTATCTGTATTTTCCAGTGTTAAAAAAAAGGAGCAAAAAGTAGCTTCTTTCCAAAGATGATGACCAATCAACTATGCCTGTGAATGCTGGCTGGCACTGTAACTCTCCTTAATCAAAAAATAAGGCAAAAATGACATTGCCTGCATTCTAAACCCCAAGACTTAAAAGGCCTATAAATTTCTACTTTTTTGCTTTGGGGATCCGGAGCTACTACTATATAAGCAATCCAGTTAGCCTCATGGAAATACTAAGTGCAAAGGCCATGTGGAGTGGGACAGGCCTTAAGATTACAGGGAGAGAAAGAAGGCCTAGTCTTTCCATTATCCTAGCTGAGCTCAACCTTCCACCCTTGCCCACCAAGGAATCTAAGTGAAACCATTCTGGACTCTCACTCAGTCAAGCCCTTAGATGATTGTAGCCCTAGCCAACATCATATGGAGGAGAAGAACCATTCATTTGAGCCCAAGTCATCTGAAAGGAGATGATAAATAATAAAATATTGCTGTTTAACACACTAAGTTTTAGCAGTTTGTTAAGCAATAAATAACACAAATAGAACATGCATTTTTCATATAATGTAGGAAAAAATGTTATTTTTAAAGACATTATAACTAACATGTGTTGCACTTATACATACACACACGACACATTTCCTGCCTGAATAAATAACTGCTGTTGTCCAGAGCATACTGTATTCTATACTTTGTGTATCTAATTTCACAATTCAAATTCAATCTGGGTAGAGGAAAGAAAAATTGCTGACAATATAAATTATTTATTGAAGGTGAATCTAAAAACCACACTGACTGATGTTGGTATTTCTTTTCACATGAGGAAACAGACCCACAAAGAGTGAGTTACTAGTCCAAGGTTCCCAAAGTCACATTAGTAGTCAATAGCTGAGTTAGCACTTGAAAGCAGGTTTCTGGTTCTCAGGTGCCCCTTGCTCTATACTATGTTGTGTCATTTAAAAATGCACCACTTTGTTTCAGACAATAGAGGACCTGAAAATACTTATCTACCAGAAGATAGATGCAGCTTCTAGTTGACTAAAAGCCAAAAGAATCATAAATCTTACAGAATAGCCTGGTCTTCAGGGATTTCTATTCTGATAGATTTGGGCAAGCCAGGGAAGTTCAGATATGTTGTAAGAATCTATGGATAAGCACTGAAAATATGCTTGGAGTGGAAGCCACATGACAGAGAATCTACTTGCTTATCCACTCAGCACCATTCATTTAAATTTATGAACCAGTCATTCCCACGTGAACACAGCTGGAGATGGCATGAGGGAAGCCAGAAATTGAGAGTGGCAGAACAAAGTGGTAAAAGAGAACAGGAAAAATAAGAACACTGAAATAACAAAAACATATATAATGAACTAATCTCTACTTCTTCCTGTCCTGTGAGTCATGAAACACCAAAGAAAAACTTCTAAGGAAAGGGAGTCTGATTCACTGGCAGGTAACTTGTGAACCATAACATACCAAGACAGCTCTTTCATCTTCCAGCCTCTTCACACCAGCCTAGTAAGGTGCTACAGAGCTGGAAGGTACCTAATTTTAACTTTCCCTTAGCTTTTCTTCCCATGGGCAAAACCGAATGTTAATGCTTTAAATAAGCACTATACCCTTACAGGACACAACTGGAGAAAAAAGCCGTTCCAATTTTGCCAGTTATTCTGTACTGAGAAATATAGTAATTTTGTATGTAAGTCTAAGAAGGTCAAAAGGGGCATTGGTGGGTAAGAAATGTTTCCCTTTGTCTTTAAAATGAAATTGTCACCACAAGCACTGATCTATACAGCCACAAAGAAGATCAGCTTTGCAAAGGCAGAGAGAGCATTTACAAATGTTTAGAAATGAAATAGTTCTCCGGCTTCTGAAATCTGTCGAAGGTAAATACCCACCTCGATAAACACATGCACACTTCACTGACGCCAAGGTATTGACTCCATAATGGGTAGGTATCCCTGCTGCAATAACTGCCTAGTGCCGATAACATAGAGACTGCACTGTTTTCAAAATAAGCTAGGAAAAATAGTACGTTCTTTGGGATAAAGAAATTCAAGTTACTTGAATTAATTTTCTCGGTAAGATGAGTTATTAAATTACCTCACTCTACCAAATAAAATCACATAACACAAATGCCATGCCTTTATCAGACAGCTAAAGGGGAAACACTAAGCTTCCTTTGGTGGAATTCTGATAATCATAGGACAAGTCAAGCTGTAGTTTTCCCACCTTTCTTGACCTTTTCTTATGCGCTAAATGTGAATGGGAGCGCCAGCACTAGATACTGAAGGTGGTACTTAGGTTGATTACTGTTTATTTGTCCTGTGTTAGAGTTTTTCAGACTTCTCAGAGCAAAACTCTCCTAATGTCACTCATTTGTGCATGGGCCCTATTGGAGTGAAGCCGCACCTAGCCTGAGAACATCATGTTCTTGGCACAAGTAAGTGACTTACACAGATATTTAAACTCTGTGACATTTTCTGGTTTTCTTTCAGGAAAGAACAACAATTACTTTCATAATGTGTGCTGCCCTTCCCCATCAGTGAAGTATTCCGTGTTTTATTTACAGTTGTTTATTTTGATAGAGATCTTTGAGTTTCTTATTTTTTCCTTAAAAGCGAGACAAGTTTCCTAAAAATCCTCTGTATAACCGGAAGAATCCACAGTTTGCAGGTGTCAAATCTTCTACATTTGTAAACTAGCATATGAACAATAATAGGCTTCTCCTCAAAAGAGGAGGCACTTCTCTCAAACAATAAGTATGCAAAACTCAGAATTTCCTGCATGAACATATTTCAGTGAGAATAGAAAATTTCAAACATCACATTTGTGGATACCGTAAGAGGAGCAATTATGAAAAGTTATGTCATATTCTCATCTTCTGGGGAAGCAATTGAAAGTACAGAAGGTCCCCATATCTAGTTTTGCTTTCCATAGTTTGTTACCCAAGGTCAACCATGTTCCAAAAACATTAAGATATTTTGAGAGATATATTTCACATAACTTTTGTTACAGTATATTGTTATAATTGTTCTATTTTATTAACACTTCTTGTTGTTAATCTCTTACTGTGCCTAATTGATAATTTAAACTTTATCATGGGTCTGTATGTTGGGAAAAAGCATAGTATCTATAGGTTATGGTACTATCCACAGTTTTAGGCATACACTAGGTTTCTTGGACTAAATCCCTGGTGGACAGGAGGAACTATTGTAATCAAAGACTTCATATTCTCTACTTGACATTTCTAGTCAACTCAGTTTTTCCTTTCAGATGAGGAAGTAATTCTTTCCATTTAGCCTAGAGCAAGATTTTAATTGTAAAAATCACAGAATTTATTGTTTGAAGAGTCATTGGAGCCTCTAAGCATAAACAAAAATTTATAAACCTTTTCCCTAAATTTTCTTTCAAAAACAATATACCAGGTGGCGGCGCCAGCGGCTCATCGAGTAGGGCGCAAGTCCCATACACCCAAGGTGGGCAGGTTCATACCCAGCCTCGGCCGAATTGCAAAACAGAAAAATAGCCGGGCATTGTGGCAGGCGCCTATAGTCCCAGCTACTCTGGAGGCTGAGGGAAGAGAATCGCCTAAGCCAAGGAGTTGAAGGTTGCTGTGAGCTGTGTGACGCCAGGGCATTCTACCCAGGGCGACAAAGTGAGACTCTGTCTCTACAAAAATAATAATAATAATACTATTTTCATGGTTTCTTTGAAAAATTACGTGATGTTTTGAGGGACTTGCAATGACAATACTGGAAATGCATAAACACTGTTTATACATAGAACAAGCAACACAAGAAATAAAATAAAGCAAACATCCTTGCAATGTGCTTTGGTGCTGACCTGGAGGGCTGCATTTATGAGGAAGGGCAATGATGTATGTATTAGATTTGTAAAAGTGAGTCCATCATCAAAGGCTTCAGGGTATATATGCGTGCAAAACACTAAACCATGAAAACAACTTTAAAAGGAATATGTATGGCTTAATTCCGAACCTAAAAGCACAAGATGTATATTTTCAGGTAGAGAAGAATATTCCCTTGGTTTTTTAGAGCAGTTCTCAACCATAGTTATGATACTGTGTGTCACAGATAAATTTTGAGCTGTGCTCTAAGTAATGTGTTTATTATTAAAACTTTTTAAAATTAAAACATTTTTACTTTACATAAAACATAAAATTTTTGTTATTAATTGCCTTTATTTTAAAAAGCAAGCTTGTCACTGATGTATCCATTTTAAAAAATAATTTACCACCAATTCATGGTGATCGTCACTCACTTGCATTCCAATATGCTTGCTTGAGTTGAGTGAAAGAGAAAAGTGGAGCGAGGTTACAACTTGTTCCCAAAGATTCTCCCCTTAAACACATGAATGAATTCATTTATTCACTGACTTAACAAATGCTTTTTAAGTTTCTAGAACATTCCAGGCACTATGCCAGGTGCTGTAAATGCAAAGATGATTAAAAGCAAGGTCTTTGCCCACAGGCCTAAAGTGGGAGGCAGACATGTAAAAAAGTTTAAGTGGAATCCAAAAGGATGAATGCTAATACAAGTAAATGCTAAGTAGTGAGGAAATACTGGAAAACAAAAAACTTTTTCTGAATTAGGGTTCATACAATTAAGCTAATTGAACTAGGTCTCACGTGATTGGAGTTTAGAGAAAGAGGCAGACATTTTATAATTTACTCTTTAGGAAATGAGGAGACATTGGAGTTACTCTTTTTGTTGTTGATGACCTTTTTGAAAATGGAGGACCAACAGGATTAGTTCTGTTTTTCAAAAAGCTAATATTTTCTTATTGATACACCAAAATTGCACGTTTGGCAGCGCCCATAGCTCAATGGGTAGGGCGCCGGCCACATACACCAAGGCTGGTGGATTCGCACCTGGCCCAGGCCTCCCAAACAACAACGACAACCACCACCACCACAACAAAAAAAAAATGGCTGGTCATTGTGGCTGGCACCTGTCGTCCCAGCTACTTGGGGAGGCTGAGGCTGAGGCAAGAGAATCGCTTAAACCCAAGAGTTTGAGGTTACTGTGAGCTGTGACCCCACAGCGCTCTACCCAGAGCAACATAGTGAGACTGTCTCTCAAACAAAAAGAATTAAAAGGCTAAAATAGATTTAAGTGATATTTAAGCAAAATGATAACCAATAGGACTTCATGACAATTGGATTCAGTAGCTGAAGATTTGGTTAATGAATTGCTCAAGTTTTCTAGTTTGGGTGATTCGATAGACAATGGTTTTTTGGGTTTTTTTTTTTTTTCTGTTTTTTGTTTTGTTTTGTTTTTTTAAGACAGTGTCTCACTCTGTGGCCCCAGCCTAGAGTGCCATGACTTTGGCCTAGGTCGCAGCAATCTCTAACTCCTGGGTTCAAAGACTCTCCTGCCTCAGCCTCCCAAGTAGCTGGGACTACAGGCGCCCACCACAAGGCCCGACTAGTTTTTCTTTTTTTTAGCAGAGTTGAGGGTCTCGCTCTTGCTCAGGCTGGTCTTAAACTCATAGGATCAAGGGATGCTCCTGCCTCGACCTCCCAGAGTGTTACGATTACAGGTGTGAGCCACTGTCCTGGTATTAACCAAAGAGAATGCAGAGGGAAGAAGAGGTTTGTTTTCATGGAGAGAAGATGAGTTTTGCTTGGGATATTTCAGGCCTAAGATGTCAGCAAGTCCTAATGATAGAATCAGGTTACTGACCCACACAGAAAGGATCCCTGTCCCTCCCAGGAAATAGGGAACGGACCAATGCAGGCCTCACTAACATTTTCCCATCCACCTTCCCAGGTAAAGCTATGAACCCACTAATCCTGGTGGCCCTAACCCTTTAAAACCCCTTCCACCAGGGCGGTGCCTGTGGCTCTAAGGAGTAGAGGTGGCAGGTTCAAACTCAGGCCGGTCGAAAACTGCCAAAAAAAGAGCGCCACCTGTGGCTCGAAAGAATAAGGCGCTGGCCCCATATGCCAGAGGTGGTGGGTTCAAACCCAGCCCTGGCCAAAAACTACAACCAAAACAAACAAAAAAAAAAAAACTGTGCAAAAAAAAAAAAAAAAAAAAACCCTCTGCCATAACCCATGGTCTGGATTTCTCCCTAGTCAGGAATCTCGCTCCACCTGCAACCCAGACGGAATAAAAGCCACTTAGATTGCACAAATTGGGACTCAGCCTTCCTTTCGTCTCATGCCTGGAGATGATTTTTATCTTTGGGTCCAGAACCTTTCACCTTTGGGTCCGGAACCTTTCACCTTTGGGTAGGGTTGTTCAGTCGAAAGACCTATGCCATCAGACTTCAAGAAAGAAGTCTGGGTTACCAATAAAGATTAAGAGTCACTGATAGCTAAAAGTATAGGGCTATATAAGATCAGCAAAGAAACATAAAAACAAAATGGAGTCCAGGCCAGAACTCCAAGGAACACGAAGCCTTGGAGACTGGGCAGTAGAGTGGGGAGAGCTCAGGAAATGAACACGCAAGGAAGACAGAAACGAAAAGAGAAACTCTCTTTAGAAAGGGAAGGAGGAAGTTGTCAACAATGTTACCTGCCAAAGAAAATTAGAATGAGCACAGAGAAAAAAGGCCATTTGACTTGGCAAACAGGTTTTTATTAAGGGATCTTAGAGGAGTTTCAAGAGTGATTGAAGCAGAAGCCAGGAATTCATTAAGACAGAAGACATAAACTAGATATCCTCTGAAGGTCGGAAGGGATTAAAAGATGCAATATGATACCACCCAGCTCCCATAGAAATAACTGTTCTTTCTGCCAAATGCCTCAGAAATGGCTACAAATATGTTAATAGAAGAATTGGGGTGTAGGAGAGAAAAACCCACTGTTCTTTCACTATGATCCTCTGTGCCAATTATTAAATGAGTGTCTCCCAGACTCACCTTCTGTGTCTTACTTTGCGATGCCTGGTGGTGCCTGGGCTGCGACTCTGCAAAACACTTTTCTGTCTGGTTCATTCCCTGTTGGTTCCTTGCTAGGCACTGAGGCTAGGGGATACAGGAGGGTGTGCAACTTTTTGTCTCATCACTCCCAGGTCCAGCCTTAATGTTGTAACAGAGGAACTGGTTGGATGTTTTCTGTCTCTTTAAAACTTCCTCCACTCGGGGTGGCGCCTGTGGCTCAGTGAGTAGAGTGCCACTGAGGGTGGTGGGTTCAAACCTGGCCATGGCTGAACTGCAAAAAAAAAAAAAAACTTCCTCCACTCTTTCAGGGAACTGAAATTTGCATCCCTGCTTTGCCTGATAGTAGAGAGGGGCAAGGGAATGTTTTTTCTTGTTTGCATTACAGAAGACAAGCCTGGAAACTGGCGCCTAACTGAGGGAGGTCTGGAGGCCTCCCAGGTAGGCAAAGGTTGCAGTTTTGTCTTCAGCAGAGTTCAGACTGTAAGAATCTTTAACTGTAGTTAAATGACAATAGGGCTTCCCTTTTACAAGCTCTGTGTTTCTATTTATGTTCACAAAAAAAAAAAAAAAAAACAGGGACAGTCTGCCATTTTTTTCCTCCTTTGCCAGCAAAGTAATACATTTTCCTTTTCTTCTTCTCAAAAACTACTTGTTCTTGATTTTTGTCTAATGTGGCCTTGAGAACCAGTACCAAACTTTTGTTAACATTATGTTATGTTGGCTCGGCGCCTGTGGCTTAACGGGCTAAGGCTCCAGCCACGTACACCTGAGCTGGCGGGTTCGAATCCAGCCGGGGCCCACCAAACAACAATGACGGCTTCAACCAAAAAATGGCTGGGCATTGTGGCGGGCGCCTGTAGTCCCAGCTACTTGGGAGGCAGAGGCAAGAGACTCTCTTGAGCCCAGGAATTGGAGGTTGCTGTGAGCTGTGATGC
>CAUYON010146909.1:0-35047 GCA_963573935.1 Arctocebus calabarensis
TTGTGGCGGGCGCCTGTAGTCGCAGCTACTTGGGAGGCAGAGGCAGGAGACTTGCTTGAGCCCAGGAATTGGAGGTTGCTGTGAGCTGTAATGCCACGACACTCTACCCAGGGCGACAGCTTGAGGCTCTGTCTCAAAAAAAAAGAAGACTGATACAGTCCTTTCCAACCTTGACATCCAATGGTTCCAAGATCAGCAACATTTCTCAAGAAAATATAAGGGCACGTTAGAAGCTTAAGTTAATGAAAACCAGCTAAAGATCTAAAGTGCTTAAGGAAAAACTCACACAAAAACACTAGAAACACCCAAATAAGTGAAGAACACTGAAACATCAAATTAAGTTCTGCAAATGACAATATTAAACTTTTTTATAAAGAACCAAGGAAAATGAATGCTAACGGACCAAACAAATAAATAAATGCTATAAAAGCAAAGCATCTGTAAACTTCCACACCCAGTGAGTCATTAAAACATCTCAACCTTAAGAAACCATTTTTGTCCATCTCCAAAGCTAGGTCCCAAGCTCAGAAAGACTTCCAACTGCTTTGTATACCATTTTGCCAACTCATTTTGCCCACCTGCCAGACCCTCTATGTATCTCCTACAGCTACTTTTCTCATGCCCTAAGACGAATTTTCATTGAAGTCTTCATTGTTTTTCTCCGTTCCCTCTTTACACCCCTGTCTCATCCTGCACCAATTAGTTCTTTCTGTACTGCCCAAGTAATGAGTCTCAGGCACAGACTTCAAATAACCATACAACTTGTAACGGTATCATTCCCATCTTCACTAAGTCTCCACTTCTCTGAAACTCAGTTACATCCTGCTTCACTGCACAGAGCTGACCCAAGAGCAGACCAATTTTCTACACATATTAAAACTACATACTACAAATAGGATCACAAAAGTAACAACCCACTCTCAGATGGCACATGTAGGGCTGGCTGGGTTACCAAATGACCAGCTAGTAGGCATCCATTGTGGAATTAAAAGTGCAAGTGCCTGATGGAAGCCCCGGGTCAACACACATACCTCAGAACGTCTCTTCCTAACAATATCATGACTCCCTGGCCACTGTGAGACATGTTGTCTACTACAGGAAATCAGCTGGGTCGGCTCAGCTCTGTCCCAACACAACCCTTCATGCACTCAAATGCTACCATTCCCCCATGCCTGATATTTCTGGTGACCACACTTATAAAAACTATTATTGGCCATAATTATCAAGGCTTGGCGTCTGTAGCTCAGTGAGTAAGGGCCAAAAGCTGGCAGGTGCAAGCCCAGCCCAGGGCCTGCTAAACAACAATGACAACTGCAACCAAAAAACAGCCAGGCACTGTGGAGGGCACCTGTGGTCCCAGCTACTTGAGAGGCTAAGGCAAGAGAATCGCTTAAGCCCAAGAGTTTGAGGTTGCTATGAGCTGTGATGCCACAGCACTCTACCAAGGGCGACTTAGTGAGACTGTCTCAAAAAAAGAAAAAAAATTAAATAATATCAAAAGGAGAACAACAACATAAATATGCAAAGACAAAGGGAGAGTGAGAAACATGCACCATTATTACAAAGAGTATCACAGGTTTAAGAAACAGAAGATATCAGGGGAAGAACAACTCTGCTCTGGTCCAACTGCTATTCTTCTAAGTATTTGCTGAGGGACACCTCTCCCCTTAGTCTTCACCCTTTGTGTGACTAGTTCCCAAAGAGGTTGCTCCCAGGGTTGGTCTCAGGTACACGGCTCCTTCTACCCAGAAACCCTTTGCAGGTCCAGCTGCTTTCCATGATAACACAGTGGATTTTCTTCTAAATTATCTTTATTTTATGTTTTGAGGGGAAGGCGGCTCCAAGCAGGAATGTGCTATAGCCTGGGTGCCCCAATCCGCCTCAGTGAGTGAGGCGATCTCAAATGGTTTCTTAGCGTGCTCTGCTGTGCCTGTGCCACAGGTGTGCTGCAGCCAGCTCACACTAGCTCATGGGAGCCAACTGTGACATCTCTCCCCAAATCCTGCTCATGCATTTTACATTGGTAGCTTGAAATCATGGTGGGAGTATTTTACACCATGGAAATCAGCAAATGCAGCAAATCTGGGTAATTTTTCCCCTGGCTTAGAGAGTTGGTCATTAGAGTTGGTCAAACACTCACTAATGCATCACTACTTGTGCCCCAGTTTGTCATCTAATTTGTGAGTTTTTCTTTTATACAGTAATAAAAATTTTTGTATACTCAAACCAATTAGACGTAAGAATTTTTCTCACTGCTTTTATGTTCTTCTGCTATTGAACATTGTTTTCTTCTATTTGCTTATGGTTTCATGGAATTAATTTTGATGTACACTATGAGGTACCCCAAATTTTTTAACTAAATATAATAGTTAAAAAACCGATCGATTATCTCTTGATTCAGAATGGTTCCCTTAGTAAATAGTTCTTGTTTGTATAGTGATTTATGTATAGACCAATTTTACTTTTGTGTCAACAAGAATAGCAACTAACATTTCTGGAGTATTTCCCATGTACTAGCAATTTGTTCAATTCTATTTATCTCATTTAATCTTGGGCTTTATAGGTAAGAAAACTCAGGCCTGAAGAGGTTAAGTAACTGGGCCATATCATGTGACAAACTACAGATAGGCCTGCCAAGTACCCTGCGTCTAATTCCTTAACTCACAACCACGATGTTAAACTGCAACATGGCATTGACTATCACAACTTTAAGTTTTTTTTTAGTAGTTGATTTTAGTGTCCTTTTTATGCTTATTGCTTAGAATCATTTGATCAAGTTTATATAAATATATCTCTATCCATATAAAAATTTTACTCAATTCATGTTAAGTTTAATTGAAAAAAATGACATCCTCAATATTTCAATTTTTGCATACAGAAACGAGATATGCCCTTCTAATTCATTCATTTATTTTATAAATCTTAAGAAAAAGTTTCATAGTTTTCTTCATTTTAATCAGAGGGCTATTTTTAATTTTGCATTTGTTGATACTGTGGTAAATAGATGTTTTTCCCATTGTATGTTTCTAAACGGTTACTAGTGACACTTGTGTAAGATAGTGATTTTTGTATACTCATCATTTCTATTTTTCATATTACAAAATACATGGCTGGCTACTTTCTAGATATCCCTCATATATGATATTAATAATTTTTAGTAACTTTTTCTTTAGAATAAAATAAAATATAAGTTATTATATCTTATCTCTTTCCCAATCATTATATTTCATTTGGTTTTATGGTTGCACTAGTCAGAATGTCTAGAACAAGGCTAATGGCAATACAAGGCTTACTAATATATGCCTGTTGTAAACAGCAGATACCCTATTGCTCAGTATGTTATAGGCATGTTGGTTCAAGACACTGGGTCTTATTAAAGATACAGTTTTCTCATCCCTTTTGGCCTTTGGGCTAAGATCAAGTGTAAAGATACAGGTTTCTCTTCCTAGTTTTAAATGGTTTTAAAAAAAAGATACTGGATTTTAAAAAATGTTTTTTCCAGCATACTGTTAAGGTGATTTTAAGGTTTTTCTTACTGAATACCTATTTTGGGGGGGGTTATAAATCAGTTTGACTGAAGGCCACTGTGTGATAAAGTAGAGCTGCTCAGTTGTCATAGGATACTCTTTCCTTGTTTTCTTATTCCTTTTTTAAATTTTAGATTAATATGAGGGTGCAGATGATTAGGTTACAATGCTTGAGTTTGTTCGGCAGAGTCCAACTTGTAGTTGTGCCCCTCTCCCAGGAGGTGTGCCATACACCCCTACGTTGTGCCCGTGAGGAGAGACCTCACCACTGATTTTAAACTGAAAAATTCTAGACAATGCACAAGGAGGTAGGTCTGAGTTTGGTCCTAGGTATAGGTCAGGGTGAAGGTGCGCCAGGTCAGCACAGTCTGTCCTGCTGCGATCTGTCTTTGGTATGCATGACCTCATCCTGACTGGTGAGTAAGTGAATGACCTCAGTATAATGGAGAAGTCACATTGTCTCGGATGATTTTCCCCAGCATGGTAATGTTTTCAAGCAGAGACAACTTTTCTCATGATTATTAAAGAGAAAGCCTTGGCAATACAAGGAGATTTTAAGGAGACAAAGAGCTGAAAATCTACCTAAGTGACTTACCTTAGCATAAGAGGTAGCTGATTCAGTGGCTTCAAAAACCACTCCATTCTTCCTTTTCTGTGTGTGTGTGTGACAGACAAGAGTCTCACTCAGTTGCCCTTGGGATTGAGTGCCATGGTGTCACAGCTCACAACAACCTCAAACTCTTGGGCTGAAGTGATCCTCTTGTCTCAGTCTCCCAAGTAGCTGGGACTACAGGTGCCTGTCACCATGCTCAGAAAGTTCTTAGAGACGGGTCTCGCTCTAGCTCCTGCTGGCCTTGAACTCCTGAGCTCTCAGGCGATCCACCTGCCTGGGCTCCCAGAGTGCTAGGATTACAGGTGTGAGCCACCACCTTTCTTCTTTTCAGTTATCTGGCAAATCTGAAAATGCAGTTAAGGAAGCTGCAAATACATTTCTCCCTATCTTAAAACAATGGCTTAATTAAGAAGACTATATCCTGAAAATGGTCTTTATTTGAAACAAAACACCCTCCAATACTTCCTTCTCAAAGAAGAGAGCACGAGTCCCAAGGTGCAGGGGTGTCCAACCTTTGGACTTCTCTGGGCCCCACTGGAAGAAGAGTTGACCTGAGCCACCCATTAAATACACAAACCAAAAGCTGATGAAAGGGGCTGTGCTAACTCTCATGATATACATAATCTGCATACGGCTCAAGGGCCACCCCTGGAAGGCTACATAGAATTTTCTAACTATGATACTGGGAGCAACTCCAGCTGGCGTTAACTGCACAAATGTTTTGTTGTTGGTTTGGTTTTTAGTGTAATAGTAG
The DNA here is from genome assembly GCA_963573935.1 of Arctocebus calabarensis. Lineage (NCBI taxonomy): Eukaryota > Metazoa > Chordata > Mammalia > Primates > Lorisidae > Arctocebus > Arctocebus calabarensis. The sequence continues at coordinate 4,895 of CAUYON010146909.1, forward strand.
GACTACTTCGTTATGAAAGCGTGCCGCAGCTTTAAACAATGGGTTCTTGAGTGGTCGAAGAACTGAAAGACACACCACTAATGAACACAGAGCCACAAAAACAGACCAGGACGGGTGACTGTCCTCTGTGAAAAGAAAGCCAGAAAAAAGAAAACCAGCTTGCCACCCTCATGGGCAATGGGCCCACGCTCCTTCCCGGGAGGAACTTTAAGTACCCAGGCCAGATCCATTCAGTTGACACACCCTTTCTGGGCTGACGGGACAACCAGGATGAAATAAAGAATACACACCACGTTATAGTAGTGTACAGAGTACACACCACGTTATAGTAGTGTACAGAGTACACTACTATAGTACACTATAGTACATAGTATTCAGAGTTTATTGACAGATATAAAAAAGCTCTACAAAAGTTAAGACAAGGCTTAGGGTATTGGAAAAGGCTCACCAATCATTACTTAAACCTCTACTCCTTATATAGCCAAAGCTACCCTTTGTCCAATGTGGTGTTCTTTCTTAATTTCTATAGTTCAAAGCAAAGATCACATTAACCCTTAGCATAACTCAATGACCTATTACAAAAAGTTAATCTCTAAATCAATCCACATAAACTACTCAAGATAGATATCTTTAGGGTGGGAGCAAAATTTAGAAAATAGTAAGAATGAGAGACAGTGAAAGTCAGGCAGGACCTACCCCGACCAGCCCAGCTGTGTCAAATGGGAGACAGGGTGAAGGTCAGGCTGGACCTACACTGACCAGCCCAGCTGTGTCCCATCCCCTCAGCCTGCCTGACTCCGTCTTATTCTCACTGCAGGTGCTTTCACAGGTCCCCTCTGCCCTGTTGTTCCCTTTGCCTTTGTATAAGTTCATTCCTACCTTAATTTTCTCTGGCCCTAAGCTTTGTTTTGTCAATTTTAACTACTTCCCTGGGTTTAACCACAACCCAGAGAGGGTTGCTCTCTGCTTTACAGAGTTCCCTCTAAATAATAGACAGGGGCTGCTTTTTGCTTTTCAGAGCTCCCGTTCAGTTACAAAGTTTCTTGTTTTCGAGCAGCTTGTCCCAACTCTATTTTTCCCATCAGCCCTGTCGTTTACAGGGCCTGGTTGTGCAAACATGAGTTATTTTTATTTTTAAATTATCGCTGAGGTTTCGGTTTTGGTTTTGTTTGCTTATTTTTTTCCAGGTTCACCTATGTGATGTGGAAACAGAAACAACCATATTCTTCATATTTCTGGATCTAATGCCACATGCTTACCAGAGTGTAGCCTGCTTGATTTTTTTTTTTTTTTTTTTTTAACCAGTTAGCTAATAGACACAAGTACCTGACATCAGGGAATTTAAGGCACTTGACTGAAATGCTGCAAAGTTTAAATCACTGACGGAGTACCTGCAGGAAAGAGGGAGATAGGCAAACGTGTGCAGTGTATTCATAGGGAGAGCCCGACACACCCAGCCCCCTGTCGCGTCCACTGACACATTTCTACCACCAAACTCCTGACATTCTTCCTCCTGCACAGCCTGCTCCAACAACCTTACCCATTTCAGTAAAGAGTAATTCCACCTTCTCAGATGTTCAGACTGAGAACCTTATCACCACTTTCTCACAGCACATATCCAACTCATCTGGAAATACTGACAGCTCTACCTTCCAAGCATGACCAGAATCTGACCATGTCTCATCACCTCCCCACTTGCTACCACATGCAATAGCCTTCTGTCGGCTTCCATCCTGTCCCCTCAATACTAGTCAAGTGAGAGACGCACGATCGAAAAGCTAGACCATGCTGTTCACTGCTCAAAACCCCACAATGTCTCCCCTCCACACTCAGAGCAAAAAGCAAGGTGATCACAATAGCTCACAACCCTCTGGGCTCCTGGGCAACAACCACCCCTTACCCACTCCCTTCCTGCCACTCCTCCAAGCACTCTGGGCTTCTGCTGCCCCTTCAGCCTCTCAGGCTTGCTTTCATCTCCTGAAATTGCACTTGCTGCCTGGAATATTCTTTTCTTAGATGTCAAGTTGGCTTGCCCCCATATCCCACTGAGGCTTTCCATGACAACCTATTGTACATTCCAAACACACATGTACACACACGTACACATCTTCAGCTGCTAAACTGTGTATTTTACTTATTAGTGTTATCTGTTTTTGTCCACTAGAAAATAAGCTTGGTGCTGTATTCCCCAGGACCTAGAAGAGCTCCTAGCACACAGAAATCTCAATAACCATTTACTGAATGAACGAATCAGTTTCCCTGCATCACATGAGGAAGGCAGTGATAAATTGAGATTGTGACTCTTGAGGATATCACATTAATCATAACAATCCAAAAAATATCTGAAAGAAGATGAAGCCATGCATAGAAGCTGACTTTATTTTAATGCAGTCATACAGCTAGGTTGTGAAAACGTGTTCAGGAGATTTACTGAGCCGCTTCCGCAGATCAAGGACACTTGGAATTAAAGGGCTTTGAGTGGCTCAACTTGTCGGACCCCCTGGCGACTTGCAAGATTGTTCTTCCATGATGTGACAGGATATCTGAACACACCAAAACTGAAACCGCAGGGGGAAAAAGGCAGGAGGACCGCTGATATGATCAAGGAAATAACAAGTGTTCTGACTCAAACTGGACCTGTGAAAATCAAGCAACGGGAGACCACATTTGTTTTCCATAGATGACCGGCCCCCAAATTCGATGGAATCAGGAATTTAAAAATTAAGAGAACCTTCCTAGAAATCAATTTCAAAAGAAATTCAGAAAGGTCTACAAGAAGGAATCCCACTTTCTCTGTGTTTACCTCTGAAATGAATCCCTTAGGGATAGGCCTGAACTATCAGCGTTTATCTCACTGGCAAGGCTCATGGTTTGTTCACGGTTTCGTGAACAAATGCAAAAGCTGAAAGCAAAATTTGACCAACAATAACTTAATATTCATGACATTCTTAAGATGAATTTATAAGAGGTAGAGTTATCCTAAACTTCTGACACATGCTCAATTTTGGAGCATGCTTACAATCCCTGATGCTGTAAAACAATGTTTCACGAAAGATCTGAACTCAAAGCTGACTCTACCACCTGTGGAGACAAGCCTAGCTAACAACAAATTGAGACAGGCCTAACTAAAACACCTGCAGAATACGGTTACTTCTTAAAAACCTCCTTCCTATCATTAGACCAAGAAAGCTATATGACTAGTCTCTGGACTTCAACTTTGTATTTTTTGAAGGAAAAAAGCTTATTAAATTCCTTTTTAAACTGAAGTCTAATTAACTTTGAAATCATAATATTATAGATCTGGCTCGGCACCCATAGCACAGTGGTTACACTGCCAGCCACATACACGGAGGTTGGTGGGTTTGAACCCGGCCCAGGCCAGCTAAACAACTGCAAAAACAACAAAAAAAGCTGGGGCCTTGGCGCCTGTGGCTCAACAGGCTAAGGCGCCAGCCACATACACCTGAGCTGGCAGGTTCAAATCCAGCCCAGGCCCGCCAAACAACAATGACGGCTGCAACCAAAAAATGGCTGGGCGTTATGGTGGGCGCCTGTAGTCCCAGCTACTAGAGAGGAGGAGGCAGGAGACTCGCTTGAGCCCAGAAATTGGAGGTTGCTGTGTGCTGTGATGCCACAGGACTCTATCTAGGGTGACAGCTTGAGGCTCTGTCTCAAAAAAAAAAAAAAAAAAAAAGCTGGGCTTTGTGGCAGATGCCTATAGTCCCAGCTATTTGGGAGGCTGAGGCAAGAGAATAGCTGAAGCCCAAGAGTTGGAGGTAGCTGTGAGCTGTGATGCCACAGCACTCTACCAAGGGCAACATAGTGAGACTCTGTCTCAAATAATAATAATAATAATATAGATCTGTTTTGTATCTTTATTGCTAAGAATTTAAACTTCACATGGGCCCACACACGGGGATTTCAAATTATATTATTCCTGACTTAAAACATAAGTCATGTTTATGATACAGTCTATAGCAGTGGTTCTCAATATTACTAATTCCACGACCCTTAATATAGTTACACGTGTTGTGGTATGGTTGGGGGTCACCACAACTGTATTAAGGGGTCACAGCATTAGGAAGATTGAGAACCACTGGTCTATAGGGTCGAGACTATGAAAAATAAAGAATGCCTGAGAAACTTATAGACTAGAGGAGCCATTCTTAGGGCAATATATTAAAAAAATTCAATGCCACAAAGTTGGTATGTTTTTAAGTTATTAATATAGGATAAAGAATGGTTATAGAAACCAGAATATTCTGTTCCTCTCAATATATGAATAACTAAGGAAATATAACAGCTAAACACAATGTGGAATCCGGGATTGGATCCTGGAATGGAAAAATGCCTGAATAGTTAGTGATATTGTACCAATGTTAATTTCTTAGTTTTAACAAATGGACCACCGTCATCTAAGAAGTTAATATTAGAAAAAGCTGGATGAAGAATATACAGGAATACTGTGTATACTTTAACTCTTTTTCAATACATCTAAAATTATTTCAAAATAAAAATTAAGAGGATACTAATCCTAGAACAATATTTTAGCCATTCTTAGGGCAATATATTAAAAAAATTCAATGCCACAAAGTTGGTATCTTTTTAAATTATTAATATAGGATAAAGAATGGTTATAGAAACCAGAAAATTCTGTTCCTCTCAATATATGAATTGCCAAAAATAGATATACCAAACAACAATCAAAAAACCTTCCACTGGTCCATCAAACAAAATAAACACAAACACAAAACACAAATCAAGGAAAACCACCTCAAAATAATAACAAGGATCACATCTATACAAACTTGAAGTGATACGAATGTTAGAATGTAACAGTAATTAGCAGAAATGTGATACGAATGTTAGAAAGTAACAGTAATTCAATCAACGCTGAGTATGAATTCAGGGCATTCTAAAATGGGTGGTTATTTTCTGGCTCTACTACAAAGAGGCTATTTACTATATGGCCTTGGAGAAACTCATTTAACTTATGTGTATGCCTTAATTTCTGTAAAACTTGAGAGCCTAGCTATTACTGGATCACTATGAAAGTTTTGAGATAGACTGTGTTATGGTCCATTATTTCACTTCCAAAAAACACCAGTTGAAAGCATCCTTTCTGATTCACCCACCCAAGTTCCAACATGCTTAGCTTATTGGTGTTGCTAGGAGGACGTCATTCATTTCTAGTTCCTTTTAAAAAAAAAAAAAAAAGATAGACTCTCACTCCGTCGCCCTAGGTAGAGTGCTATGGTGTCACCATAGCTCACAGCAACCTCAAAGTCTTAGGCTCAAGAGATCCTCTTGCCTCGGTCTCTGGAGTAGCTTGGGAGTACAGGTACCTGCCACAACGCCTGGCTAGTTTTTCTACTTTTAGTAGAGATGGGGTCTTACTATTGCTCAGACTGGTCTCCAACTCCTGAGTTCAGGCAATCCACCCGCCTCAGCCTCCCAGAGTGTCAGGATTACAGGCATGAGCAACCACACTCAGCCTTTGTTTCCATTTCTTGATTTTGTGTAATCTCAAAACTTTTCTAAGGACCCACATAGACATAAAATATATATAAATAGCAAGATACATATATATATTGACTACATATAGCAAAGTAAATACTTGATGAATAGTTGTTACTGTTATTTAGTTCAACAATATGTTCAACGATTCTGGGCATGAGAACTTGTTTCAAGTTAGGGCCTCATCTTATGCTTTAAAGAGTTCAGCATTTGGCCTGGGTGCAGTGGTTCACACCTGTAATCCTAGTACTCTGGGAAATCGAGGTGGGAAGATCCCTTGAGCTCAGAAGTTCCAGACCAGCCTAAGCAAAAGTGAAACTCCACTCAACTAAAATGGAAAAATTAGCCAGACATTACAGCAGGTCCCTGCAGGCCAAGCTACTTGGGAGGCTGAGGCAGGATCGCTTGAGCCCAGGAGTTTGAGGTTGCTGTGAGCCTGGCTGATGCCAGAGCACTCTAACCTGGGCAATACAGAACTCAACAAAAAAGTTCAGTATTTGAATAGGTTGATGACATGACAGGCTTAGATAACAATATCAAGGGTAATGTATGCTGTGTTTAGAGAAAGGAACGATCAGTGTGAACTCAAGAGGAAGTCTTCTTGAAAGAAAGGAGTATGAACCGGCTCATCAGACAGGGTTTGGACAAAAGGGGAGAAAAATTCCAAATGAGAACATCGTAAGTAAAAGCAATGAGTCAGGAGGGAAGATGTTTATTCAGAAAGGCCAGTCTGCCTCCAGTACAATTCCCATTCAGTGACAAGGACCAGATGAATAAACTGAGGGCAGAGTCCAGGGGGAATTTCGAATCTCACGCTGATATAAAAGATATGCTGCAAAACAGAATAAAAATGCAAAAAGAGAAGCCCATACCGCTTAAGGGAAAGACACAGTAAAATAAGAATTTGTGGTTTATCTAGTGAATGAATAAGAGTTTACCATAATGAGCATGAAGCAAAATCAGACTAATGGACATTCCCTTTATTGGTTTTTATTTGCTTTATTCCCTACATACTGTCGGGAATAAAGTACGGACTGTCGGCATAGCAATACTAGCATCCATGTCAAGATCCTACCCTATCCTGTCCTTAAGCACCTTATCACATATTCGTATGCATAGAGAAATGATAGCTTAGAGAACTATCATATCATATTCATTTACATGTGACTGTGTGGGTGTGGATAAAAAACAGGGCTGAGAGTTCTTTCCAACTTAAAAATGCTGTTTGATCTCTAAAGAGCACCGGAGTCAGGGAAAGTAGTTTCATTATTAATATTACTAAGAACAAAACAATTAGATACTGTAGAGGAAAAAAATAGAGTAATTTAAAGCAATACCAAATTTGTTCATGAACTATGATATGGCTATGCACAATGGTACGAATTATCACTGTTCTGTGTAAGTGCAGGTAAAACAAAAAGTGAGACGATGGACTCAGAACATTTACTAGTAATGAACTCACATCTTTGAGATTCCTACTGAATGAATGAAATGCATACAGTTACCATTTTACACAAATCATCCACCATGAAACAGTATAAGAGCCCAGCAATGCCATGAAGGCTATGTTAAACAATTTGATGAAAACATTTCAGATTATATATGAAACCAGCACGTTGTACCCTTTGATTGCACTAATGTACACAGCTATGATTTAATAAAAAAAAAAAAAAAAAGAGCCCAGCATCCTGAGTTTACATATGGATTTTTCAAATCAATGGGCACCTGTTCAATCAGCACTAGAAAAGCAAAAAAGGAAAAACACGGTTCTCAAATGTTAATAAAAGCAAAATGTAGTCTATTCATCTCCACAGTCTACATTAACTATGTTGACAACAGTAGGAATAACATCTGTTCCCCTCTAATTCATCAACACTCCTTGTCCTAGAAATAAATTGTGGTTAACTCCTAATCAAACTCTTACCCTAATCAGAATTATCAGTTAACAGCAATGGTTTATGCAAAACAGAGAAAACCCTTTTGAGAATTACAATGTCAGTGTTGAAAACACAGAAAAGAAAATTAAACACATTGAACAAAGTTATTTTATTTTAATGTTATACTTAATGGGGAATAAAATAATAATTATTTTTCTTTCCCTTACCTACTCTTAATGCATGCATCTCACAAAAGGCCAAAGGCTTTGAATTTGCTCCTATCTCTCAGCGGATGAGGAAGCCCTACTTTCAGCACACAACAATGCTGCAAAAAACGCATTTTTTCAATTGGCCAGTAGGCCATCCACCAACCCTATGTGGAATTTAGGATATCTAAAAAGTAGAGGAAAGAAAATAAAATAAGATCTATATTCTAATTACAGTTCATTCCCTACTAGCTAAATAATCTTAAGGCCTTTAACCTCTATGCATTGGTTTCTTCATCTGACCCATAATAGTCATACCTAATACGTAAGGTTGTTCTTAGGGATGGCTCCATATTCTCTTCATTTGAGGTGCACAGGAAGAGGGTGCAGGGGGATGCCTCGGCATAGCGCTGCACTGAAGATAATGAAAAGATTAACTGTCCTATCAAAGATCGAAACTTGATGGAGACAAAGAGGAAGCTAAATATCCCTCGACAACCTCCTGGATTCCCAGTACTGCTTGCTGTGGTGAACACGTTATAAATCAGCAAAGTAATACAAGAGACTCAAAGAAGACAAGTACATATCCACGGTACAAACTAATATAAAGTACACAATAAAAAAATCATATATTTCCTAAAGCCTAGCCTTCCACCCTCTTAAGAAAATAAATCCTCTTATTAGAATTCAATTTAATTCAACATTAAACATCTATGATGTACGAGTTACTCTATTAGGTATTGCTTCAGATGGGGGAAAAAAACAGTCCCTCACTTTCAACTAATATGTAAAACAGAACAAAGTAATTCCAACACTAGAAACACAAAAATATTATGAGATCAGAGTAGAGACTCGTTTAAGGTCAATCTGCCTTCTGACCAGATCTCAAAGACACACTCCTGCCATCCCAAACCACTTCTGCCAAACATGTTATGCATTTCATGCTTCTGAGCTTTCATTCATGCCTTTCCTGCAGGCTACTGTTCTTACAACTATGGCCCACCAAATGCATCCTTCAAGAACAAATTCCATTCTTTTCCTTCACAAAGCTTTCTCATACCCAGTGGAATTAAAAGAGGTGATGGGGGTGTGGGGAGGACACAAAAGAGCACAGAGGAAAAAGGAATGAAAACTCTGTACGAGAAGAGCTATGAGATAAATATAACACTAAGGATTTGGCTCGGCGCCTGTGGCTCAACGGACTAAGGCGCCAGCCACATACACCTGAGCTGGCGGGTTCGAATCCAGCCTGGCTCGCCAAACAACAGCTGCAACCAAAAAATGGCCAGGCATTGTGGCGGGCGCCTGTAGTCCCAGCTACTTGGGAGGCTGAGGCAAGAGACTTGCTTGAGCCCAGGAATTGGAGGTTGCTGTGAACTGTGATGCCCAGGCACTCTCTCCAGGGTGACAGCTTGAGGCTGTGTCTAAAAAAAAAAAAAAAAAAAAGACTAAGGATTTATCAGACCCTTCTAGACAACCACCATCCATGCTACACAGGAAGTTCACAAGCCTAACAAGGTATGACAGGGGGAATCCAAGAGGTGAGAGAAAGTCCCAAGATCATGGGATAACAAGAAAACCAGCAGCAGAAATTTGAGAAATTTGTCTAGGAATTATAAAACAGAAGGACCTAATAGCCACAGTTGGTCTTTTCATGTATTATTCCAACAGAATTAGAAGCATGGGAAAAGTTAACTACTGGTTACACAGATGGCATCAAGAAAAAGAATTTCATTTTTAGAATTAAGATACTGCAAAGATTAAGCATTTAACCCCAGAAGAATGAACCTAATTAAGTCTGAGGAATGCCTTTGCTCAGAGTGGCCTATCTCATACAAAGGGTTTTGTACTAAAAATAGAGAGGTAGAAAGAAACAATGTAAACTGACACAATAATGCATCATTCATTAAGCAAACACTGACCATTTCCTAAGGGCCAGGCACTACTCTAATGCTGGGGATACAGCAGTAGACAGAACAGACAAAATCCCCGTGCTTACGATGCTTGGACAGAGAAAGCCAAGACAAATACATAAATTATTTCAGGGGATGATCAGCTTGGAAAAAAAAAATACAGTCAAGTAAAGAAACATAAAATCGCAGATAGGCTAGAAGGGCTGCTGTAGAACTGAGGGAGGAAGCTGACAGATGAGAGGGGGCAGCCAGACAGAGAGAAGAGTAAGGTTCTGAAACAGGAAGGATCTCTGCTTGTTTGAAAACAGTGAACTCAGCCGGAACACAAGAAATGAGAGGAGGTGGCGGGGGTAGGGTGGGGAGGGTGGTGGAGAGGTCGGCAGAGCGAGGCTAAGGAAAAGAAGAAGTCTGGATGCTACATTCAGGTGTGTTGGACCACTGGAGGGGACAGGATGTGAAACGTGGTGGCAACGATGTGGGCACATTTCAGACATGATATGTAAAGAAAGACTACAGATAGCCTTAAGGGAAAATTTTTAGAAAAAGAGTCATCACAAAGGCTGGGGTGCAGTGGCCCACACCTGCATCCTAGCACTCTGGGAGGCTGAGGTGGGTGGATCACTTGAGCTCACAAGTTCAAGTAAGCCAGAGCCAGACGCTGTCTCTAAAAATAGCCAGGTGTTGTGGTGGGCACCTGTAGTCCCAGTTTCTCAGGAGGCTGAAGCAAGAGAATCATTTGAGACCAAGAGTTTGAGGTTACTGTGAGCTATGACCCATGGCACACTATCGAGGGTGACAAAGTGAGACTCTGTCTCAAAACAGACAAACAAGCAAACAAACAAAAATACACCACCCTGGCTCTGCGCCTGTGGCTCAATGGGCTGAGGCGCCAGCCACGTACACCTGACCTGGCGGGTTTGAATCCAGCCAGGACCTGCCAAACAATGACAGCTGCAACCAAAAAATGGCCGGGTGTTATGGTGGGCACCTGTAGTCCCAGCTACCTGGGAGACAGAGGCAGGAGACTCGCTTGAGCCCAGGAATTGGGGGTTGCTGTGAGCTGTGATGTCACAGCACTCTATCCAGGGTGACAGCTTGAGGCTCTGTCTCAAAAAAATAAATACACTACCCAATGTTAATATAACATGTGCAGAGAATGGTCATGCACAAAATGTCACCACGAGCTGGATGAGAGCAGGCGCTATTATACACACACTGCTCTATCTCCAAAGCCCAGCACAATGCTTGGAATACCTGCAGGAAATTATGCATAATTGCCAAATGTGTGAACCTCTGAAAAGGTTCTTTTTTTTTTTTTTTCAATGTATCTTGACACTTTAATACAAATAGTGCAATCTTACAGGCATTACCAAAATTTAGTGGGATGAGACTCAACCGTGGACCACAAGCACTGAAGCCCTAATAAGTGAATGAGCAAGGGGATTCAGAAGAATTCTGAACTGTTTGAAATAAACAAACTTACTGAAGCATTTACTGAGTGTCTTCCACAGAGTACAAGGGCAACACCCTAAGAACACTGCCTCTCCCAAGAAAGAGCTCACAATCTGAAGCTCCGGACGTGCCTGGACACCAAGAGGATGCATGCAGAGAGAGCCCTGGGCGGTTATCAGTCACCTCCCAGCAACAGCAGAGACCCAGGAAATGCAGCGTAGAGAGGAAGGCACCCCAGGCTTCAGCAAGGGGGAGAGGCCGGGGTGGTGGCTCACACCTGTAATCCCAGCACTCTGGGAGGCCAAGGCAGGAGTACTGCTTGAGTCAAGGGGTTTAAAACCAGACTGGGAAACACAGTAAGAAAAATTATCCCATCTCTATGAAAAATTAGAAAAATTAGCTAGGCATGTAGTGGGCACCTGCAGTCCCAGCTATTCAGAAGGCTGAGGCAAGAGGATCGCTTGAACCCAGAGTCTGAGGTTGCAAGGTGGTGTGATGATGCCATTGCACTCTAGCCCGGGCAACAGAGCAAGACCCTGTCTCAAAAAAGGTGGGGAAGGGTGGGTGTGGTGGCTCCTAGTTGTAATCCTAGCACTCTGGGAGGCCGAGGAAGGTCGATTGCTTGAGCTCAAGAGTGTGAGACCACCCTGAGCAAGAGGAAGACTCGTCTCTTTTAAAAAATAGAAAAACTAGCCAGGCATGGGGGTGGATGCCTGTAGTCTCAGCTACTTAGGAGACTGAAACAAAGAGGATTGTTCGAGCACAAGAGTTTGAGTTTGCTGTGAGCTATGATGCCACAGCACTCTACCCAGAGCAACAGAGTGAGACTCTGTCTCAAAAAAAGAAGGGGGAGGGAGTGAATCACACATTTGGCAATTATGCATAATTTCCAATCTAGAACAGAACAGAATACCAAAAGGGTATTCTGGGGTTTGTGGGCACTTAGAAAAGGAAGAAGTGACCAGTGAGAGCCAGCATGTGAACGTGAATAAGCCATTCCTGGCTAAAGTCATATCCTTTTTCTTTTTCTCTCTCCTTTTTTTTTTTTTGAGACAGACTCTCACTCTCCCTCTGGGTAGAGTGCTGTGGTGTCATCACAGTTAAGAGAATGGGGAGCAGGAAATACGTAATACAGCTTAATTTTATTAAAACTTGTGGATCCTACCTTTGATAATATCTCTGGGAATAAGATGGAAGAAAATAGACTAAAATAAAGGTCAGTTGTATACAGAACCTCCAGACTAGCCCTGAAAAAAGATCCAAGATTACCTAACGAGAGGTCCTGAAAAGACATGAAAATATATATACGTTAAGTATTTTTATTATATAAAAATAACATGTCTCACTCTGCCACCCTGGATAGAGGGTCGTGGTGTCATAGCTCACAGCAACCTCAAACTTCTGGGCTCAAGGGATCCTCTTGCTTCAGCCTCTCCAAGAGCTGAGACTGTAGATGCCTACCATAACACCTGGCTAGTTTTTGTATTTTTAGTGGAGATGGGGTCTTGCTCTTGCTCAGCCTGGTCTCAAACTCCTGAGCTCAAGTAATCTACTCATCTCAGCCCCCCCCAAAATAGGATTATCGGCGTGAGCCACCACACCCAGCCCGAACATGAAAAATACTTTTAATAATAAACAAAATAATATCAAGGTTCAAAGACAGTGATACTTGGGGTTTCTCAAGGACACAGGCCAGCCAGATCACCCTACAGAGAACACCATAATCCACGAACCCTTCCCCAGATGAATACGAAGATGTAAATGGCTTGCTCGCAAAGTTACCAGATTATAAAAACTTTCTGAGAAAATAGCAAAGGTACTGGTAATAACATCAGAATTCCAAAAGCTCATAATAGTCTATGAAACGGGGCAAAAAAAATCAATAGCTCTAAATTTCCTAGGGAAAATTCAAGTTTTGCACTTACATGTTTAAAATCCTACATTGTAAGAAACCAAAGCAGAGGAACAAAAAGCTGGCTTAGTTAGAGCCTTTGTGGACTGCAAGCTAATATAAGTTAAGTTGCTGAGAAACTAATTCAATCTCAGACAACATTAAGAATCCAGAAGACAGAACTATCCACATCTACTTTCGAGAGTTGCTTTTCATGCACCACACTTTAAAAGACTGTTCAGAGTGGTATAATGGACACTGGAAACTTGACAGAGGGAAGGATGGGAGAGGGATGAAAAATCACCTGTTGGGTACAGTGTACACTGTTAGGTGATGGGTACACTATAAGCCTAGACTTCATCACTACACGGCACACCAGCAGTTCCCAACCTGTGGGTCGCGACCCACAGGAACTGTATTAAAGGGTTGCAGCATTAGGAAGGTTGAGAACCACTGCAATACATACACATAATGGAACTCAAGTTGCACGCCCTAAATCTACAGAAATTAAAGAAAACAGTCAAACCACATATAGTCCAATGAAAGAGACTTGGACAGGAATGAGAGTAAATACTAACTGCATATGTGCATTGAATTCTGCTCCCTTCTAACACTCTACTAAAATAATAATAGAAGGAGTTAAGACACCTAGAACTAGGTGGAAAACAGTAAACTGACTTGACCTAGTAGATCCAAAAAGCTAAATCTGGACCAATGGTGGGAAAAGAAAGGCAGCAAACCAATTTAAGCCACAAAACTCCCTGAAAACTCAGGAATTAATAGTATCATCTATCTCTGGAACTGGAGGTAACAATGGCACTAAAAATGGAAGAATTCACTGCAAGGCTACCAGGGAGCCATTAAACCCTCCAGCCAGACAAACCAAACCCTTTTTCTACCCAGGATAGCTATACATGCAGAAAACAAGACTCAGGTAGAATCAATGCTCTGTAGCATACACTGAAACTAACCCCCACCCCAAGCTTCCTTCCCTGCTTGGCTTCCAGAACTCTGGCAGCCAGATTAACCCTTCCCAGAGTTGAAACAAGACTTCTTTGAGAAATCTGACCAGTCCAAGAGAAAAGGCCAAACAGTACTGATACTTGGGGTTCCCAAAGAAACAAGCCAGGCAGACCACTCCACAGAAAACCCAACCATAACAATCCCATCCCAAATAAGCAATGCTTTGAAATAACCTTTCAGAGCCACACTTCTAAATAACAAACACATCGCTAAGGATCACCAGACGTTTAAGGGATCTTTTAACATGAATAGCAAAGACAAACATAGGAAAATAACTTGGAAGAAAAAGATGCAGATGTAGAGAGAAGGTAACTTCAAACACACACACAGACACGTGCACAGACAGGTAAGAACAGACTATGTCAAAACAAGATGCGGCTCGGCACCTGTGGCTCAACGGGCTAAGGCGCCAGCCACATACACCTGAGCTGGCTGGTTCAAATCCAGCCCGGGCCCGCAAAACAACAATGACGGCTGCAACCAAAAAATGGCCGGGCGTTGTGGCGGGCGCCTGTAGTCCCAGCTACTTGGGAGGCGGAGGCAAGAGACTCACTTGAGCCCAGGGGTTGGAGATTGCTGTGAGCTGTGATGCCACAGGACTCTACCCAGGGTGACAGCTTGAGGCTCTGTCTAAAGCAAAACAAAACAAAACAAGATGAACAAGGATATTGAAGAGAACAAAAAAAATGCTGGGAAATTAGGCAATTAAGGCAGAAGTAAAAACACAATACAAATACTGAAAAATAAATTGAGGAAATCTACTGTAAATGGAGTAAAAAATTCAAAATTCAAAAATGAAAGAAAAGAAAAATTCAAAATTCAAAAATGAGAAATAAATGGAAAGAAATCGAAGAAAGAATTCAGGAAAAATTTCTCCAAATACAAAACTACAACTTCCAGATTAAAAGAGCCCTAACAGTCTCCAGCATAATGGATGAAAACAGATCTGCACAAGACACATCACTGAATATTTTCAGAACATGGATCATAAGGAAGATCCTAAAAGGTCTACAGAGAATAGAACAAGTTTAATACAAAATAACGGGCTTCTGGTTGGGCACCTATAGCTCCATATACACTGAGGCTGGTTAGATCCTGACCCGGGCCAGCTAGAAAACGACAACAACTGCAACCAAAAATAGCCAGGCATTGTGTTGGGCACCTGCACTCCCAACTACTTGGGAGACTGAGGCAAGAGAATCACTTAAGTCCAAAGAGTTTGAGGTTGCTGTGAGCTGTGACACCACGGCACCCTACCCAGAGTGACATAGTGAGACTCTGTCTCAAAATAAATAAATAAATAAAATAAAAGACTTCAACAGCAGCCCTAGAAGCTAGAAACTAATGAAATACACATTTAAAATTCTGAGGGAAAATAATTTCTAACCTAGAGTTCTATACATTCTCAACTAATTTATATATATGATGTAAGAATAAAAACATGCAAAGTATGAACAAATTTACCCCATGGACTCTTCTTGGGAAGCTACTGAAGGAGGTGCTCTGCCGAATCAAAGGATTAAACCAAGAAAGAAAACACCAGACAGAAACACTGGTGAAAACAACTCAAAACAAAACAATCAAAAACAGCTTAAATAAACGGTAGACCCACACTCAGAGGTTTGAAGATTCATTGCGTGACAATTCTCCCCAATCAAGCCATGGTTTTATCGCAGGCCAAATCAAAATCCTAGCAGGATATTTTGCAGATATTGACAGGCTGATTCTAAAATATGTAAGGAAAGGCAAAGGAACTATAAGAACCAAAATAACTTTGAAGAAGGAAAAATTAAATCACTCAGACTACCTGATTTCAGTACATACTATAAAGTTACAATATTCAAGACCATGTGGTATTGGTGTTGAGAGAGACAAGCAGATTTAGAAAACATTATAAAAAGTTCAGAAATAGACCCACGTATATATGGCTGATATTTGAGAAAGGTACAGAGGCAGTTCAATGGAAAAAGTATAGTCTTTTCAATAAACTGTATTGAAATAATTGCATGACCATATGTTAAAAACATCCGAAACAAATAAATACCATCCATTTTGTATAGAAACCTCACAGAAAAATTAACCCCAAACAGATAACAGATCGAAGTATAAAATCCCAAAGGAGAGCATTTTATAAGAAAACAGGGGAGAAAATAAGTTGAAGGAGGCCATAGGTTCTTAGCTATAGAATACTACAAGGAGATTAAAAACAAAAAATTGATTCATGCAACAATGTGGATGAAGCTAAAGTGCATTATACAGAGAAGCCAAAATTGAAAGGTCACATTTCTGTATGATTCCATTCATATGACATTCTTGAAAAAGTAAAACCATAGGAAGTGGAATTGGTCAGTGGTTGCCAGGAGTGGGGAAGAGATTTGACTACAAAGGAGCAATTTGGGAGAATTTTTGGGAGAGAGAGAACTGTTCTATATTTTGGTGTTGGCCATAGTCCCACAATTCTATGCATCTGTCAAAGCTCATAGAACAAAAAAAAGGTGACTATTCATAAATTTAAAAATGTTTTAAAAAGCATATGCGATCCAGATAATTGGGCATTAGATACAAGAAAGACGAAGGGGACCCCAAGTAGGATGTGACGAGCTCTCAAATCGACAGCTTTGTTGTAGGCCTGAAGAACGGTCAGCCTGGACTGGATGAGTGGGAGAGATGTCCTCAGGAAAGTGAAGCAGCATCGAAGTCAGTGTGTTTCAACCTTTTTTATCTCATGGCAACTTGAACCTATAGTTAAAGTTCCACAGCACACTTAATTGATTTTGAACAAAAAAAAAAAAAAAAAAAGAAAAGATGAAAAGAGAAGAAAAGAAAAAAGACTTACTGTGCTTTGAAATTCTTTTGAAAATAACGTTAAGTAATGATCCCTAAAAATTTTTGTGGCACACTGGTTGAAAATCACTGATCTAATAAGGCATGTGGGCCTTAAATCTTAAAGGAGATTTCACATGATGAAGTGAATTTATAACACAATTAGTCATAGGTACATAGAAAACTAAGTAAACCAGCACAACAAGAAAACAAAACAAACAAACAAAAAAAAAATCACACAACTCAAAATAAATAAATAAATAAAAAGAAAACATTATCTCTAAGAGAAACAAATGTACAAAAACTACATGACTCTGCTGTTAGGTGCATTCACTTAGTCACAATGTAAAGACTGAACATTGTTTCAAGCAGGAAGGGTGAGGGTGATAGGAAATGAGTGTAGGGGGAGGGAGGAGGCTGGTGTTGGAAGAGAGCTCAATCTTCATCTTCCACAGTGGAGGCCAAATTAATGCCAAAAACTGAAGAATGAGGATATAGACATAGGAGCATGTTACAGATCCAGAGAGGGGAAAGCAAAATAATTAACTCAAAGACTTAAAAATGACTTCAGGGCAGCAGAAAAGTGGGAGGGATAGAGGGGGGCTTTTAAAAAAAAATAAGCAAACCTTCTAGAATGTTTAATTCTTTAAAATATCCACATGTTTAACTGTGATAAAAATTAAAAGAAAATCAAGCCAAGAACTGTGGCTCACACATGTAATTCCAGCACTTTGGAAAGCCAATACGGGAAGGTCACTTGAGGCCAGTTTTGAGACCAGCCTGAGCAACACAGCACAACCCCATCTGTACAAAATAGAGAGAAGTTAGCTGTGCATGGCGATACGTCCCTGTAGTCCCAGCTACTTGGGATCAATTGAGCCCAGGAGTTTAAGGTTGCAATTAGTTACGATGCTGCTGCACTCTAGCCTGGGAAACAGAACAAGACCTTGTCTTAAAAAAATTAATTAACTAAAAATAAAAACGTAAGATGAAAGCGTGGGAGGGCCCAGAACAGTAAAGGTTGTGGAAGCCTGACATTTAGAAATGGTTGTATAAACTAAAGATATTTAAGTTTAAAACACACACATACAACTTGGCACACATTTCACACTCTCTTGGTTAACGCTGGTGCAACATCAAGACCAACAATTGGCTCGGCGCCTGTGGCTCAACGGGCTAAGGCACCAGCCACGTACACCTGAGCCGGCCTGGGCCCGTCAAACAACAATGCCGACTGCAACCAAAAAATGGCCGGGCGTTGTGGTAGGCGCCTGTAGCCCCAGCTACTTGGGAGGCAGAGGCAGGAGACTCACTTGAGCCCAGGAATTGGAGGTTGCTGTGAGCTGTGATGCCACAGCACTCTATCCAGGGTGACAGCTTGAGGCTCTGTCTCAAAAAAAAAAAGACCAACAATTAAGTTACATTGACACAAAGCTCAGGTATGCAAAAAAAATAAAAACAAAAAAGGAATTTATAGTAACTGCCTGAAAGTCCCAGAAAGCAGTTGAGTTCTCTGTTGCTGAAGGTGTTTAAACAGAGACTGAACAAAATCCACTTCGTGCATGTGATATAAAATGCATGGCTACCTTGGAAGGTTAGACTGCAGACTTCTTAAGTCCCTGCCAGTCATGCGATCCTGTTAAGGATTCCATGTGATAACTTCCTTTTTATTAACACCATTCTAAAATAGAACTAGAAACCCTGGAAGTGGAGAAGCTCAGGCACTCAGTACGTTTATGCTGCTTCTTCCTTTTATCCCACCTCCACCTCCGCGTCCTTTCAGCTTTTGACTTTTCATTTCAGAAGTCTTAAAATATATTTACATTTGATTATAAATCACCTAAAATATTTTTGGAAGCAAACGAGTTATAAATACTTAAAAGAGCAGAAGAGAATATGCACGTCTGCGTGGGAGAAAGCTGGAAGAGATATGAAAAGGTGGCCTGATGTGATGAGAAAGGAACTGGAGCCAGGTTCCCTGAATCCACCCTGGACCCTGTGACATGGTGACCACAGAACATTAAATAAGTCACTGTACCCAGTTAGGTATGAGACTTTGGGACCATGACAAGAGTGCTTGGGTTTCCTGGCAGGGTGACAGGGCAGTGATCGATAACTCAGTCATGAATGTTTAAGCTTTAAGAGCAGTAAATGAGTCACTCACAGGTTCTCAAAACCAACAAAAGAATACTTTGATGGGTTTTATTTTAAAGTTTTTAAAGGCGGTGTCTGTAGTTCAGTCGTTAAGGGCACTGGCCACATATACCTAGGGTGGTGGTGTTGAACCCGGCCGGGGTCTGCAGAGCAGCAATGACAACTGCAACCAAAAAATAGCCAGGCATGTGGTTGGCGTCTGTAGTCCCAGGTACTTGGGAGGCTGAGGCAAGAGAATCACTTGAGCCCAAGAGTTTAGACTGCTGTGAGCTGTGATGCCACAGCACTCTACCCAGGGTGACAGCTTGAGACTCTGTCTTAAAAATAAAATAAAATAAAATAAAAAATAACCTTTTTTTTTTTTTTTTTTTTTTTTTGTGGAGACAGAATCTCACTCTATCGCCCTTAGTAGAGTGTTGTGGAGTCACGGCTCACAGCAACCTCCAGCTCTTGGGCTCAAGTGATTCTCTTGCCTCAGCCTCCCAAGTAGCTGGGACTACAGGCGCCCGCCATAGCGCCCAGCTAATTTTTGATGCAGTTCGGCCGGGGCCGGGTTTGAACCCGCAGCCCTCGGTATATGGGGTCGGCGCCCTACTCGCTGAACCACAGGCGCCGCCCATTTTTAAAATTTTATAACATTTTTAAAACCTTGCTCTACCAAAGAATGAAAAGCATACCTTTGCTTAAATGTTGGTCATCTCAACATGCATGAAAATTAAAATATTGCACATACTATAGGTATGGGACTACAATATGCTCCTATAGGACTTACTTAAAAGTCAGTGTGACTACCTAAGCATCTGAAGCTGTTGTTTTCTACTCAAAGACAGCATTTTTTTCTTCTACCATGTACGACAAAACACTGCCATGCCTAGAGACACAGTAACTTTAACCTGAAGTTTACTGAACTCCATCCCTACCTGTTAAGCACAGATACAAATCATTCTTCAAAAATAATGCGTATATTCTTATAGGGCACTTTTGTATATCTAGCTCTTAGTTTTGAAAATCAGTTTAGAATCTAGCAAGAAATTACCAGCACTTTACACCGTTGTAAACCATGGCAACTTTTGGCTGTTTTCAGAGATTCAGCTGTGCACGGACACCCTGGAAAAGCCACCACACCCCTCCGTGGCATCTTCTTTGAAAGGCTGCAACTTCTAGCGGGAAAGTCTCCCAGTACTTAGCAGCCTGCACAGTACAACAATCAATAAATGTTGAACCAAACCAAAGCATGTGGTCAGCTGGGAATTTTCTTTTCATTTCACTAGCATAATTGATTCCCTTACTTTTCTTTTCAGCATCTTCCCCCTGCCCTGGGAGCTTCTCACTGCTGTGCTGGGCAGACGCAGGGGTCATTCATGCAGTGCATTGCCTTTGAACAAAACATATAGGACTGTACCTCTTACCCACGCTGCCCCCAGGAAGGCCCTGAGAAGATGAACGGAAAAGCTTTCATTTTGCTCTACAGGCCATTAATAAGTGACACATTGGGGGCGGGCAGAGGAAAAGGGACACCCTCATTCTTACAGATCTATTGACCAGTCCTGATTGCCTGGCACACTTATGTGTAGGTGAGGCCTAGAGGGCTCTCACGTATGATGTCCTTTTTTTTCCCCTTGACTGGCTAATATTAATGTCTTCACCAAAACTTTTATTATAGAAACACACACTAGCAGGGTCAGATTCCAAAGCCCACCAGAATTAACTTAAACATTTTGAACAGCAGCTAGTTTTAATTTTCAGGTTCATCCCCACTTCCTTCCATTGACAGGTTGTATTTGTTTATTTGTTTGTTTGTTTTGACCAGGGCTGGGTTTGAACCTGCCACCTCCAGCATATGGGGCTGGCGCCATACTCTCTTGAGCCACAGGCACGGCCCCTGACAGGTTATATTTGTTTTAATGGTAATTTTGACAAGTATCTTTAGCATCACAAACTCCATTTTTAGTCTCTGAATAACCCCATTCCTGCTGCACGTCTGTTCAATAAACATTTATTGAGGATCGATTATTTACTTGGTCCATACAACATCATCGTTGCCCTCAATTCTCTCTCCAACAAAAGACAGTCAGCATTTTCTCAGCAGACAACATCTCCAGATGCCATCTGAAGTGTTATGTGGTAACTTTAACTGACCTGTGATCTGGAGCAGACTAGGCGCAAACACGAAAAATCTCAAGTACAAATGGCTGGCCCCATAGAAGTTCAAATCCATAAGTTTCAAACTTGAAGATTTGAAAATCACACTCACCCTACCCTAATTTCCTTTGAATACTTCAAACCACTAATCTGAGAAGCGATGTCAGGAGTGAAAGGCTTTTAAATTACAATATACTTACTTGAGTGACTTGAAATTTATTTGCATTATTTTGCCAATACTTTAAAGAACATGCTGAACTCAGTTTCACACACGCTGAGTGACTCCTAGTTAAGAGTCACCTGATCCACCACCTTATTGCTTCTGGGTTCACTGTAATCACTTTTGTTGTTACTAAGGACAACGGAATTGGGAAAATGGTTATTTCGAGCATTGTTTCTCAAACTGTGCTCTGCAGAGAGTAGTTCCAGGTGTGATGAAAAATATTTTTAAAGGATGGGCAAGTCCAAAAAGTCCAGTTATACAAAGTTAAACTGATTTTCCGGGAGTAGGAATGCAGACATGACCCTTTAATATTTTATAATATTGACTATGACTTTTCAAATGATGGAGGGGAGGAACCTCCTGAACTTTTCTGACAGAATTCTTTTTCACGGGAATTTCTTGTAGCCCTAGTGCTTTGGAAACACTTCTATAGGAGAACCCCTGATTAAGGCTAATTATATAAGAATCCTTTGTATGTTAAATGGGACGGCCACATCAAACAACCTGGTTAAGGAGCAGGTCCCTTCTTGCCGGGGAGCCTTCCTGCTCAATTTGTTACTACTCAAGAGAAATATATGTATTTACTTTGTCTTGGTTTACTTTCTTAGATAAACCATAACTTTTAAAAATTGCCACCAAAACTAGCATTTGCTTTCACTTTTAAAATAAAGCATCTTATTAAAGCATTATTTCCAAACATACTGCTAAACTTTCGTAACTGAAATCTATTTCAACCACCAGTGTATATTCCAAAATGCTTTTCTTGATGAAAAGTATAGCTCATTTAATATGCTAGACTTTAAGTATATTTGATACGCTAGACTTTAAAATTTGATGTCTTTAGAATTGTCTTCCATCACTTCATGTTTTTAGAATTGTCACGAAAACACAAAATCACAGACAAAATAGATTTGGAAAAACTTCAGGGCTTAGCAAGCAAGAAATAAAACTCTCTTAAATATGCTGAGTTTTTAAAGTGAAGTTTATTTGAAAAACAAACCAAAACAACCTCCAGCCCTTGCCCTAGTGGTATAATTTCTGACTCTGTAATTTGATCTTAACATGCATGCTCATCACTTGTGCCAGAGTCAACTTCACTATGGCCACTTTCTTCACCCTTTCCTTTCTCACTGCTCTCCAGAGCCTTGCTGGTACTTAATATTAAATAACTTTTGCATCAATGGCATTAACACTTTTAGAAGCCATGGAGGTCCAAAAACTGACTACACATAAAAATATCCATTCTTTATTCTAAAATGTGAAGGGAAAGGATACAATTGTAGTGACATGTAGTGAAACTTACTGCCACAATAGACTTGTTCAAGCTCAGTACTTAAAGGAAAACATAGGCGGGTCCAGGAGGAAATGCACCACAGCCACTGGTCTCCAGAACCTGAAGTTTATAACCACCATTTACAGACTCTGCAAATTGTAATACTCTGACCTCCAGTCTGAGGGTCACTGATGTAAAACCTATACATATACTTTAAAGAGCGTAAGTAACCTTCACCATCTCTGAATTTAAATGACATAAAAGTGGTTATCTAAGGTATATTCAATATATCTTTTACATGTAGTAGTTCTGGGAACAGCAGAGGGAAGGTGATGTACCAGGAAATACAGTTGGAACTACTGACTTTACACTACTTTGGCAAGCTAACCTAATCTTTTGGAGCCTCTGTTTCCTCATCTGTAAAATGGGGCTGATACCCATCTCAATGTTGTGAGAAGAAAATGATAAATGCACGTAAAGAATTTAGTCCAGAGTCCATCACATGATAAATCCCCAGTAATGACTGGTCATCACAACTCCCTATGCTCATTCCCTAGCTGTTTGCTCTTTGTCAAGCCCTGTTTCCCCCTTGGAAACCACCTAACCTTAAATCATCTCCTCTCTCCTCATGACTTAAAGCATTTTCTGAAATTCAGTTTTGGGTCTTCAATTGCCTCTAAAAAAATTACCTCAAAGTATTAATGTCAGTACCACCTCAACCAGTCCATACAAAATTGAATTCACCTTCCCCTCCCTAAAAACTAGTCCCCATCTCCATTCCCATGTCCATCCATTATTATACCCTTCTCCCATTATCCGGCATTGAAAACTACTGTTTTATCCCTCTCCCTTATCCCACATATTCAGATTAATTCAGGGAAGTCTGTCCTATTGCATCTAGCTAAGGTCTCTTCCAAGTCTGCCATTTACACTGTTTGGTCTGAGTCACTGAGCAGCTTCCTGGGTGGCCTCTGCCTTCCATTTCTCCCATTTCGGGAACAAGCACACTATCAAATTAATCTTCCTTAAAGCACTCTGAAAACTCCTCCTTGGCTGCCCATTTCTCTCCCCTTCAAATATTAATGCTTTCCCTCTATGTAATACCTTTTCCCTCTACTCTGGCCAGGTCTCCTTCCCATGCTGACATTCAGCAAGTTATTGTCCAATCCCTTGCCATCGATAAAGCTGTTCCTTTCCACTGGAATGCCCTCTCTTCTCCCTGCTTTCTGCTAAAACCTGTCTACTCTTCCATTTGTTCATCCCTCCAGGCCAGATCAAGAATCATTTTTAAGAAGCCCACTTCACAGCTATTCCAGGCCTTCCTGCACTCCTCATCTCCTGAACTACTAACCACCCAGCTCATTTCTCTGTTTGCCCTTATTTTTCTGGCACAATTTAAACATTTTTGGAAGTCAGGGTCAAAACTCAAACATAGAATTATTTTAAAGGGGAAGATTAATGATTATGAGATGATGCAAGAGGCTTAATTTACATTCATATCGTAATTTACAAGATATTTTCATGGGTTGTATAGCTTGCTACAAATCTCTATGAAGCAGATTTTATTACTATTTCCATTTGACAGCTGATGAAACTCAGGCACCAAATGTTAAAAGGATTTGGCCCAAATTACCCACCAGATGATAGAACTGAGATTTGAACCATACAGTCTGGTTAGAATCCTGCCAGGACACAGAGTGTTCAGTTTTCTGGATTCTAATTAGCCCTTTAGAAAAGAAACAGGGAAAAGACCTCTTGTGAGGAAGGCAAAAAGCCTCTCACTCAGTAAGGATCATTTAGTTGGGGTTGGGAAAGATTAGGCCAAATTCAAATGATTTTTTTTTCTTTTGAGTCAAGGTGTCACTCTGTCACCTGGGCTAGAGTGCACTAGCATCATCATAGCTCACTGCAACCTCACAGTCTTAGGCTCAGGCGATCCTCCTGCCTCAGCCTTCCTGAGTTGCTAAGACTATAGGCATGTGCCACCACATCTGGCTAATTTCTTCTTCTTTTTTTTTTTTTTTGTAGAGACAGAGTCTCATTTTATCGCCCACAGTAGAGTGCCATGGCGTCACACAAGCTCACAGCAACCTCCAACTCCTGGGCTTAGGCGATTCTTTGCCTCAGCCTCCCGAGTAGCTGGGACTACAGGCACCCAGCACAATGCCCGGCTATTTTTCTGTTTTGCAGTTCAGCGAGGCCGGGTTTGAACCCACCACCTTCGGTATATGGAGCTGGCGCCCTACTCGATGAGCCACAAGCGCCGTCCTTTGTTCTTTTTTTTCTTGCTCCAGCTGGTCTCAAACAATTCCCCTGCCTCAGACTTCCAAAGAGCTAGGATTACAGGTGCGAGCCACCTCACCCAGGCCATTCAAATAAATTTTATATCAAGAAAAAGACGAGGCGCCTATGGCTCAGTGGGCTAAGGCGCCAGCCACGTACACCTGAGCTTTCAGGTTTGAATCCAGCCTGGCCCGCCAAACGACGACGGCTGCAACCAAAAAAATGACCGGGCATTGTGGCGGGCACCTGTAGTCCCAGCTACTTGGGAGGCAGAGGCAGGAGCCTCGCTTGAGCCCAGGAATTGGAGGTTGCTGTGAGCTGTGATGCCACAGCCCTCTACCCAGGGTGACAGCTTGAGGCTCTGTTTCAAAAAAGAAAAAGAAAAAGAGAAAAGATTTACACTCTGTTTAAACATGTTTGCTATTACAAATAATATTACAATGGACAGATGCTTAAACATAACATTACTATACTTTGGCATTACTAAATAGAGAGCATCAACATTTTTTACGGCTTTTAATGAATGTTGTCAAACAGTATCCCAAGAGGGTCATTCCAATTTATTCAGAATATCAATAAAGTATATTCAAGTCAAAACCACATAGGCAATTAATATTACTATTAAGTTTTACCATAGTTAGAGGTGTAAAAGAGTGCCTCAATGTTTTATTTATTAGCAGGATGGAATATATTTACACATAGTTTTTTCCTCTTTTGCAAATTATTTATTTATTGCAGAGATGCATTTTATGTAAGTATACTGTGAGAGCTCTGTGTAGTACTGATATTCCAAGTAATGGTGTGAATCTTCTGTTTTATTGCTGCTGATACCAAAAAAAAAAAAAATCCTAAAAATAAACAAGTTAAAAAAAAATAGAGGGACTTTCGTTCTCCCTCCCTATTCTAGTATGTTCTACTTAGTAGTACAGCTCCTTAAGTGTAACAGGAGGGGGTGGAAAGAAAAGGAGTAAGAAAATGAAAATTTTAGGAAAAGGAGGAAAAAAGAGAAAAAATGAGTACCAATGAGACAGAGATAAACACACAAGTGGGAATTTAAAAGTAGAAAAGGAAATTGAGCTAGAGAGGGAAAAGGTTATACTAACCCTCAATGTTTTCTTGGGGACCAATGCTTGCAGGAATACTAATTAGCTACTTAACCACTATCTCGACCTCAAATGCTCTTCTTCATGTAAAGCAGCAGTTCTCAACCTGTGGGTCACCACCCCTTTGGGGGGTAGAACGACCCTTTCACAGGGGTCACCTACATACTTCCTGGATATCAGATATTTACATTACAATTCGTAACAGTAGCAAAATCACAGTTGTGAAGTAGCAACAAAAATAATTTTATAGCTGGGGGTCACCACAACATGAGAAACTGTATTAAAGGGTCATTGCATTAGGAAGGTTGAGAACCAGTGATCTAAAGCCATCCTTGGCTCAGCATGGGAAGGAGGCAGCGGGTGGGCAGGAGAAAGATGAGTGCTTTAGCAATGGCTGGAAGAGTATCACTGGGAGAATAAGAAGATAACTGTGTGACTTTCAACTATGAACTGTGAAAAGCTTATAATGGTGCTATACGCAAAATGTTAGGAAACACTACAGAAGTGAGATTTTTCAGACAGAAGGAAATAGCAGAACTATGTGGCAGATACTGTTGGCTTCCAATGCAACCACCAACCACCATCCCCTTTTCTGCCTGGCTGGCAAAGTCCTACTTTAGTTCTGCAGTTGCTCCGTTCTCCACCCCCTACCCTAGCTCAGAGGGAAATTGTGGTTGGTCTAAACCAGTCACCCTGATCCTTTGCCTCCCCCGTGCTAGACCTTGTTCAGGGATGAGTGTGCAGCTCTCTGTAATTCCTATGAAAGGAAAACCAATGAAGATTGTCAGCCCAGCAAAAGAGGGCAGAAGAGCCACGGCCATCTTGGCATCCTGAGGGAAGCTAATTGAGCAAAAGCTACTTTCCTTAAAATAATAAAAAAAGAAAACTAAGGAGAGAACTTTGGTCTTTGCTGTTATCATCAGGCCACTGAACTAACCAACCTCCTAAGAGGTTCATAATGAAGCTACAAGAATGAAAATCATTATATTATCACAATGCTACAAAAAAATAAAGCAAACTTGAATATAGTCACTGTTACTTAAACATCTTTAAGTAATCAATTGTTTCAATTTTTCTGTCTTCTTGATATTTTTCTGTTTAACATAATACAAACATATCCAGAAATCAAACACTTCTTTTTAACAATTTTCAGCATATCTGGCAACCTTAAAAATTGGAATAAAAATTGCTTTGAAGAGTTTCCCCACTAAATATTTTGTTGTAAAACATTGTAGAGTGCCACTAAGAGGATTAATAATTAACAATATTTTCACAAAAAAAATGAATTCCGATGTTTTATTTAATGTTTATTAAATAAATCCTGTTAGAGAACAATTATCATATTATGAAATTAGAAAGGAGTCCACCCAGGGGAAAACACCGACACCTCTTCCTGTTTAATGTATTAAAATATACTGGCAAGTCTCTTTTAAAAACCACCATTTAGAAAATTACTGAGTTTGACAAAATGAATAGATTCAAAATTGGAACATTATGCTATGATATAGTCCAAAGAAATGAGAAAACAAAAAGTACCAAAAGGGAAGAAATATTATTGTGTCAAAAACTTTAACCATCTTCATAGAGTGAATTCCCACAGTAGAGATAACAATGCCTCTTTAATGACTTAAGTTTCTCACCAGCTCAAACACTTTTTCTTTATATCTCTAGCCATAAAGTCCCATCCATTTGTGCCTGCTATAAAAACATCACCACTGTAAATCCAACTGGCCCATTATTAGAGTGCACTAGCCTCTTCCTATCTCCCTTGACCCAGTAATTTATACCTCTGTAACAATACTGCTTCACATATGACAAGTGTACCTGCAACAAACTCTGAAAATTCTGTTAAGAATCTTTTCACAAAGAAGAATCTGCGTTACAAAAAAAAAATTTTTTTTTTTTTTTTTTTGGAGACAGTCTCACTCTCTTACCCCGGGGTAGAGTGTGGTAACATCACTGTACCTCACAGTAACCTCAAACTCTTGGACTTGAGCAATCCTCTTGCCTCAGCCTTCCAAGTAGCTAGGACTACAGATACCTGTTACAATGCCTGGCTAGTTTTTATATTTTTACTAGAGACAGACTCTAGCTCTTGTTGAGGCTGGTCTTAAACTGTTGAGCTCAAGCAATCCACTACCTGTGGCTTCCCAAAGTGCAAGGATTATAAGCATGAGCCACCATTCCTGGCCAAAAATTATTTAATATTGAACTTTAAAACACCAGAATTCTTTTTTTTTCTTTTTTTTTTGAGACAGAGCCTCAAGCTGTCACCCTGGATAGAGTGCTGTAGCATCACAGCTCACAGCACCTCCAATTCCTGGGCTCAAGTGAGTCTCCTGCCTCTGCCTCCCAAGTAGCTGGGACTACAGGCATCCGCCACAACGCCCGGCCATTTTTTGGTTGCAGCCATCATTTTTGTTTGGCAGGCCGGGCTGGATTCGAACCTGCCAGCTCAGGTGTACGTGGCTGGCGCCTTAGCCTGTTGAGCCACAGGCGCCGAGCCAAAACACCAGAGTTCTAAGATCGAAGTCCCTCCGCATTCATCGATGGAAGGAATAAGAACATTTGTTAATTCATTCAGGTATTTCTTTTTCATGAGTTAAGTGCCACAAACTGGTACCAACCAAGCAGAGGATAACAGCAATAAACAAAGCAGACGTCGTCTCTCTCTTCATCAATTCCAGATTGATGAGAATAGAGCAAGGGTCAGCCAACGTTTTCTACAAAGCGCTATAAAGTAAATAATTATGCTTGCAGGCAAAAGGTCTCATTCAAAACTGTTTTGCAATTGCTCAACCTCGCCATTGTGGTACAAAAGTGGTTACAGACAATACGTAATTGAATGAGTATGGCTATGTCCCAATAAAACTTGACCTGTAAACAATGAAATTCAAATTTTATAATTTATGAAATAAATTTCTCATGAAATATTTTTCTTTTGATTTGTTCCAACCATTTAAAAAAGTAAACAC
This sequence comes from Arctocebus calabarensis, assembly GCA_963573935.1. Lineage (NCBI taxonomy): Eukaryota > Metazoa > Chordata > Mammalia > Primates > Lorisidae > Arctocebus > Arctocebus calabarensis. Next base: position 33,750 of record CAUYON010146909.1, read on the forward strand.
CATTCTAAGCTTGTAACCCATACAAAGCAGATAGTGGGTCAGATGTGGCCCATGGGCTGCCATATGCCGCCTCCTGGTAGAGATATTAACTGCATAATTATTAGTTTACTGCTTTAAATGCTCAAAGGGAAATGCACAAAGCTATAAGAATTTAACGAGGAGTCAGAGCCTGGTCTGAAGGATCAGAAAAGGAAATGACTTTTAGGCTAAAACTTAAAAGTAGTAAGTCAAAGGCCTGGGAATAAAACAAAGAGCCTTCTAGGCAAGGGAATAGCATATGCAAAAGCCATAAAAGAGGAAGGAATACAACCAAAGGAAGAATCGATAAGGCTAGAGCACAAAGAGCAAAGAAAAAAAGCATGGCACAAGATGACAATGCTGGGAGATAGAGAACCGCCACCCAGGGTCTTGTTGGCCAGGGTCAGGAGTTCTGGTCTTTGTCCAAAAAGTAATGGGAAACCACTAAAGGGTTTTTTGTTTTGTTTTTTTGGGACAGAGCCTCAAGCTGTTGTCCCGGGTAGAGTACAGCTGCATCACAGCTCACAGCAACCTCCAACTCCTGGGCTCAAGCGATTCTCCTGCCTGTACCTCCCAAGTAGCTGGGACTATAGGCGCCCACCACAATGCCAGGGCTATTTTTTGGTTGCATCCATCATTATTGTTTGGCCGGCCCAGGTTTCAAACCCACCAGCTCAGGTGTACGTGGCTGGCGCCGTAGCCGCTTGAGCCACAAGCACCAAGCCACTAAAGGATTTTAAGGAAGAGAGAAACACAATTAGCTTTGGATTTTTTTAAAGATCACTAAGACTGCAATATGGAGAAAGATTAAAAAGGGGCATGAATGGATCCAGGCAGATCTGTAACGAACATTCTGGCTGGAGATAAGCGAAACTTGGACGGGGGTGGTGGCACTGATGTTTAGAAGGTAAAAGAGGCAAGATGGGGTGACCAGATGTGAAAGGGGGAAAGGCAGCTTCCCTACTGAACTAGGTTTCAGTTTCCATAACCAGGTATTGGTATCGTCAGTGAACCAGAGACCCAGTTCTGAAGGACACTGGGGGGAGAGAGACCGGCTGTGTGTACAAATTTTGAGTTTGGTTTTTTTTTGAGACAGAGCCTCAAGCTGTCACCCTGGATAGAGTGCTGTTGCATTGCAGCAGCTCACAGCAACCTCCAATTCCTGGGCTCAAGCGAGTCTCTTGCCTCCGCCTCCCAAGTAGCTGGGACTACAGGCATCTGCCACAATGCCCGGCCATTTTTTGGTTGCAGCCACCATTGTTGTTTGGCAGGCCCAGGCT
>CAUYON010146910.1:0-19564 GCA_963573935.1 Arctocebus calabarensis
AAATTAAGGACTCTGTGGAGCTTCCTCTCACCCATCCTGAATATTATGAAGAGATGGGTATAAAGCCGCCTAAGGGGGTCATTCTCTATGGTCCGCCTGGCACAGGTAAAACCTTGTTAGCCAAAGCAGTAGCAAACCAAATCTCGACCACTTTCTTAGGAATGGTTGGCTCTTAACTCATTCAGAAGTACCTAGGTGATGGGCCCAAACTTGCTCGGGAATTGTTTAGAGTTGCTGAAGAACATGCACCTTCCATCGTGTTTACTGATGAAATTGATGCCATTGGGACAAAAAGATACGACTCAAATTCTGGTGGTGAGAGAGAAGTTCAGCGAACAATGTTGGAACTGTTGAACCAGTTGGATGGATTTGATTCGAGGGGAGATGTGAAAGTTATTATGGCTACAAACCAAATAGAAACTTTGGATCCAGCCCTTACCAGACCAGGCTGCATTGACAGGAAGATCGAGTTTCCCCTGCCTGATGAAAAGACTAAGAAGCACATCTTTCACATTAACAAAAGCAGGATGACCCTGGCGATGATCTAACTCTGGATGACTTGATCATGGCTAAAGATGACATCTCTGATGCTGACATTAAGGCTATTTGTACAGAAGCTGGTTTGATGGCCTTAGAATGAAAGTAGCAAATGAACACTTAAAAAAAATCTAAAGAAAATGTTCTGTATAAAAAACAAGAAGGCTCCTTAAGGGGCTTTATCTCTAGTGAACCACAGTTGCTGTCAGGAAAATGGGAGTTTACCTGACCCCAGAGGGAGGAGGTTGGAGAGGCTGCCCAGAGTCGTCCATGTTCCGGTTGACTGACATTAGCAAACATCCTCTGTATCTTTAGGAATATGATGTGTGAGCGGCCCTTTGGGTGGCCTTCATCTGCTGGTCAGTGGGCAGCACTCGGCTTCCCAATAAAGCAGGCTCTTTTCACAGACCAAAAATAAAAAAAAGAATGTTAAAGGGAAAACAGAAAGATTAGCATGGTTTATTCTTAATATTAAAGCAGTCTTCTAATTCTTCCAGCTAAAGAGCTCTTGCTGAAACCCAAGTGACATTGTTATGTTTAATTTTAAGTGAAAGAAATGAGATTCTTTTTTTATTATTGTGTTGTGTTGGCCCCACAGTGCTCTCACAGACACTCCAAAGTTGTGAAGTTAGGGCCAAAGCAGCTCTATGGGGAGAAACCTGTCAGTGTTTAAAGGAATATATTTTCATACAAGAAAAGAGTCTAAAGCTTGGGACTTTTCTATTGCTTTCTACTCTGATCTTTGTACTTGACTCAGTACATTCCACATAGCTTACGGTTTGCGTGATTTCTCAAGCCACAGATCAGGACACTGTTGAGAATTTCCAGAGATGCCCTTAAACGGAAGAGGTAAAAATGTGTCGGGTAGAGGTTTGCACCAGTCTTCTCAGGTTCTGATGGAACAAGTATATCATTTTACTGCTGCCCTTGCTGGAACTCAGCTACAAAGTTGGCAAATCGGATGCGCCAGGATGGGCGGCTGTTTGCCGTTATGGAGGCTGGGGGTCCAGTGGTCACAGCCCTCAATTACAGCCCTGCCTGCTGGCACAAGCTGCAGCCACTACATAATTGTGCCTTTGATTAGTTGCTTGAACTGGTTATTGCCTTTGAAATATGATAACGCAATTCGATGTTTTATTAAAAAACAATTTTTTTGGAATTGCTAAAAGATTCTGGGTGTTAGGAAAAAAAAATTCTCAGAAGGCCTGCAATATATTTTCCTGGGAGTAGATTGAGGTGAAAAAAAAGATGACTGTGTCCCATTATCACTCATTTCTGTCTGAGGAGGGCCGAGGTGGCCCAAGAGCCCCTGCCCACCACCCTTTCCGCAAGGCAGGGCCCTGCAGCCTCTCCAGGCCCTGCCACCACTCAGCACACTCAGTTGTATGACTCCAATTGAACAAATGTCGAAGAAGATGCTTTATGTAACGTATTGTTCCCCTTAGAAAAACTGATTGGAACCTCACTTTTTTCTTAAGTGAGAATTTGGCTTACTGTGTGTGTTTTCACACACAATACCAGTGTTTTTAAATACCGAGTATTGGGCGGCGCCTGTGGCTCATCTAGCAGGGCACCGGCCCCATATACCGAAGGTGGTGGGTTCAAACCCAGCCTCGGCCAAACTACAAAAAACAGAAAAATAGCCGGGCATTGTGGTGGGCGCCTGTAGTCCCAGCTACTCGGGAGGCTGAGGCAAGAGAATTGCCTAAGCCCAGGAGTTGGAGGTTGCTGTGAGCTGTGTGATGCCACAGCTCTCTACCAAAGGTGACAGAGTGAAACTCTGTCTCTACAAAAAAAATATAAATAAATACCGAGTATTCAGCCCTCTGATATGAAATGGTCAGAGTCCACGGAACACTGGCCAGCTGACCACTGAAACCCAGGAGGGGCAGAGCATCCCTTTGACACTGGGGACCAGTCTGTGTTCTCACACTGTAATCAGGCCCTCAGGAGACAATGAGGCCAGGCGGACAGGGAGCCTCAATTTTTTATTTTTTATTTTTTTGTAGAGACAGAGTCCTACTCACTCTGTCACCCTCGGTAGAGTGCCATGGAGTCACAGCTCACAGCAGGGAGCCTCAATTTTAATTCTCTCATACACCATCCTCCCAAAAAGCCTATTCTAAAAAGGAGGGAGTGCTGTATGAGAACATGGAGATAAGTTTTCATTATTCACTGCTGTATTTCTCATTGAAGGATGTGCCAGACTGAAAGCCTGCTTTATAAATTTGTCGTGGAGGTATGGTCTAATTCAACTCACTTTCTTTTTTGGAGACAGAGTCTCACTATGTCACCCTCCAATAGAGTGCTGTGGCATCACAGCTCACAGCAACCTCCAACTCTAGGGCTTAAGCGATTCCTTTGCCTCCACCTCCCAATTATCAACGCACTTCTTATTATAATCTCTGTTAGAAGTTACGCTCAACGTGTTATACTCAAATGCCCAGTTGATTCTGGGTGTGCTTCGATCCTTGATCTCCAACTCAGTATATTTCTAGGCCAAAAGGAAAACCGACATTCTCCCTAATTGGCACTTCTGGTTTTATTTGGTAACTTGGAGGTTTTACTTTGTTTTTACTTCCACGGTTTCCTGGGGCTGATGGTATTTCCTGTGTGTATCCACTCCCGCCCACCATGTGCAAACCCTTGGCAGAGCTCAGACTGAGACCTCTGAAGAAGCCACCAGTGTGGAAATTGTGTTTGCCATAAAGAAAACCAGTGTGGGTTACTCGACATTCGATTAAAATTTCCTAATTAAAGGTCAATTACTCATTTCATGGGTTTTATTTGGCTAGGTATTAGATCTTCTATGTTCTGTGGCTTCAAATAACAAAAGACTACTGGTCTTGCTGGAAACTAGTAACGACAAAATTATTTTGCTTTCTGCACACATGTCCTATATATTTGCTTGGCCTCGGGTTTTGTTTAATCCCTTCAAAGGCCCTTTGAACGGACGTTTCAACATGACTACTCCTCTGTAGGGTCGCCTCTGGGGAGCGGCCATGATGTCAAGCCCCTTCACAGCTAAGGTAGTGAGTTCACATAGTGGAAGAATCTTCTGGGTTGTATCTTATGGGAAAAAAAATCCGCTGCCTTTTTATAAGAGAACAGAACATTTACACAGTCTTGTTGAGCAAATGAACGTTCAAATGGCCAGCACAAAAGAAATCCCCAATCTCTAACCTCACAATGAAATCGCCACCGACAGGAGATCACGGGGTATCAGGCGCACTAAACTAGAAGTGACACAACACCGCTGCAGAATCTGCTCACACCTGCTGGGGCTCCTGGGGGTATTCTTTGTAGAAAGGGTCCCGGTGCCACGGTCGGCCTGCTGCACTCTGAGGAGCAGAGATGCTCCCCTCTGCACAAGTGGCATTTATATATACTGATGCTGTCTTTAAAAATAAATTAATCCACGTCTGATATGGACAGGGAGTCATGCTGTCTGATGAGGTTATCATTTGAATTTTCTTAGGGGTACAAGTGTAGACTCCCTCATATGAATGGAGAGGTTATTTGATTCATTCGGATTGAGTGGCACACCTCTTCAGCCCAGCCCTTTCCCTGTAGGTAAAGAGACCCTGTTAGCTCTCGTAATTGATTGAGGGCTGCAGCGTGCCTCATTTAGCCAGCCCTGTTCAGCGCATGCCAGGGATGTAATTCATGCACACTTGAACCTCCAACGTGGCTGACAAGCCTTGGACACACAACCTCACGGCTGCATCATTTTTTAATCAGCTATCTGAGGAATATTTATCTAATCAACAAAGAGTGCTGTCAGAAGGAGACCAGAGGTGACATTAATAAGTCTGCGGTTTCCCAGTTCAATGATGGAGGAAGAGTTCGGGGTAAAACCCTGCTCGTTTGGGCTTGCCTTCAGACGGAGGAGAGTTTTCATTCCCCGGTAAAGAGCTCATGTTGGAAATCTGCTGTGTGTGATTGGTTTTCAGGCACTCACATGCTATAGGGCAATAAATTTGTGTTTCACGTAGGGAAATAAATTGACAGGAATTTTCCTTTTAAAATTCAGGTCCCTCACGATCACAAGCCCATGTGAAAAGCTGTTGTTCCACAGATAAGAAGATGTGTGCTCACTGGGAGTTGCTGAGTGGCCCGCTGCTCTAACTCAGCAGGAAGGCAGAGTGCACTGTCCCCTTCACTCTGGCCCGAGAAAGCTCGTGACTGCCTGTTAGTAGCTTTGAGGAATTGAAAATATGATGCTGTACCCAGTGTGGTCATCAGACACGAAATCTGTAGTTTGTAACTATCAGGCACTTAAAGAAATGTTCTGCAAATTGAAGCTTATCCCAGCTTTGATTCTTTCAGTGTGTGACACACATGTGCTGCATTTAGGACCTGCACGAGCTGGGTGACATCCACCCCCTCTGAAGCCTGATAACCCACTAATGCAGAAAATAGATAAACAACCGTGGATGTCGGCACTCTCGTGCACATTAGTATTTTGGTACCAGAAGGTGCCACAATGATCTCTCTCTGTCCTTCAAAGACTACCTCATAAATCCAGTTTTCCAGCACCGTCAGTGTTCGCGAGCAGGAGGCTTTGTCAGTTTCAAGGAAAATTACTACGATTATTTTATTACATAGCGGTAAGCTTTTTGTCTTCTTAGAATTTGGGTGTCCCTGTATTGTCTTAATCTGAGTTCCAAAGTTTTCATTGTTTCTGTCCTTAGAAAATACATTTCAACCAATGCTATGATGAGTTTTCCCTCTCTCTCTGCTTTAAATTCTCGACCATTGTCTGCCTGTCCCTTGTGCGGCCTCTCGTTGTGGTACACACACGTAGCGGGCAGGTCTTTCACCTGAGTTCACAGTTCACGGCACTGCTGTCCAGCTAATGGCCTCCTTTCCCCAAGCTTGCTCACTGTCCTGCCAACCACCTGGGGAGTTCAGAAAGTTCCATTTAATTTCAGGCTGCAACAAGAAGAGATCAGTCTAACCATCTGCACCTGAGCGGACAGTCAGTTTGTGCCGGATCTGAAACTATACTACATGGGATTTTATGTCCATGGAGGTTTGCATTTGTGTTTTTAAACATTTGTGATGGTGCTGAGACAGCCTGCCACTTAAACAGCTACATGGGGCATCATGAAGACCTATTTTCAGAAGGGACTTTGGCCTGTGACATAAGCAGAGTAGGAGAATGGGAAACACTGACGGAAATGCTCACACTGCTGCCTTTTCCTTCAGTGATAACAGGTGAAATTCTGATATTAAAATAATAGTTATTGTGAGAAATAACATGAATGACAACATCCAAATGTTCAGCCTAGCCTGTGTTTAAAAGGGAGAAACTATACTCCTGAAAATAAAATGAAAGAAAACACCTAGAAATTTTAACTAAGGATCGCCCAAAAAATTCAGCGGCTTGAGCTAATCCTCGAGAGGTTCTCAAGAATCGTTTTCTATTCTCAAAGCCTGAGACCGTGGGGTCACTGTTAGCCGTGGGTGATGGCTGACCGGCTTGCAGCCTTGGGTGGAGTGATCCTGGTTCCGTTTGACACAGGGTCTCCATACGCCCTAGAAGGGAATCCGGGCAGCAACCATAGACCCAGCCCCAGATGTTATTGATGATACTATGATTGTATGTTCTCGCCGAGAAGCTTCTAAAAGAGGAGACTTAGAACAATCCTGCCCCAGGAGACGGATGCGTGTATCAAGGCCTTGGCATCAGCCAGAAACCATCCATTTGTTTGAGAAGAAGAAAAGGCATGACATTTTACACATTAAAATTGATTATTTCATCAATAGGTTAATAGAAAAACAGGCTGCAAGTTCACTTCCTGCTTATACCTCCCTGTGGTAATGGGAGACCCAAGGATGAAAAATGCAGGGCACGAAGCAGGTGAGGAAAGAGGTTTTCTGCTCAGCATCCCTTCCAAGGGGCGCCCAGCCTGGATCCTGCCTATTTATATGGAAATGTTTTAGAAATAGGTAAGTTGAGCACTAAGGAATGCAGCCTCTCAGTGGCGGCTTCTGACTGGAACTTGGCAAAGACAGACCAGTACACCAGAGCTTCCGCTGCTGAAAAATTAAGTGCATGCTTAATTCTCCAAGTCCGTTGTTATACCCGAGGAGCCTGCTAAGAGTCCATCAGGCATTTCTAAAGTAACATTTGAAAACTGTGACCAGTGTGGTTTCCTTCATTTTTAATGCACGGTTTTGTACGAGTAGGTACCAGAAGATCCCTCTCCCAAGTTTGGTGTTACCTGGGACAGACACCCATTCTTAGGTAGGACCTTATGGGTAGTTATGAGACCTTGAAGCTAGAGAAAGGAAACTTCTGCACCGGTGAAAAATTAAATGTAGCCCATATACTATAGAAGAAGGGCCCGTCACCAACCCCAGATGCCTGCCTGCTAAGTGCACAGACCACATTTCTCGTTAAAATTATTTGTTGATTTTCACACTGCAGTGTAATCATCAGGTATTTAGCAGTTATAACAACTTTTCATCTTTCGAGATATAATCAAATCACAGCTGGTTTTTACCCTTGGGTTTAATATAAAATTTGTATCTCAGGACTACCCGTAGCACAGTGGTTACAGTACCAGCCACATACACCAAGGCTGGCAGGTTTGAACCCGGCCTGGGCCAGCTTAACAAGCATGACAACTGCAACAAAAAATAGCCAGGTACTCCTGTAGTCCCAGCTACTTGGGAGGCTGAGGCAAGAGAATCACTTAAGCCTCAGCTTAAGAGTTTGAGATTGCTGTTAGCTGTGACTCCATAGCACTCTACTGAGGATGACATAATAAGACTCTGTCTCAAAAAAAAAAATTTGTATCTTATATGAACAGTGCTGCATTTCAGCATTGTATTTGCTTCCTTAAAGGTTGAGTTTTCTCCCAGGTATTTTTTGTTGTCACAAAAGAAATACAATTTTCACTAAGACACTTGCGACTCATCCTGCAGCAAAACTCATCAGGAGGATGTGCTTGTCCCACTGGGTCATTTTGTGGCCACCAGAACTTGGCAGAGCCTCCGCCAGCATCCGAGCTGCAGTGGCCGCACGAGTTAGCCCGTCCTCAGGGGAGGACTTGGCATTAGCCAGAGAGCTGACCGTCTGCCAATTCACACCTTGGGAACGAAAGGGTTGGCCTGGCTTCCTGCTGATGGAAGTGTAAGGCCTGCCTGTCCCTAGGTGAGCACTGCACAGATGGTTGTCTAGACAGACCTACTGGAAGCTTGCACAATTTCACTGCCTGGCTGTGGAAGTTGAGAGACAGATGGTACCGTGAGGCCCCATCAGCAACATGAATGGCTGTGATGGTTACTAGACGTGTTGATGTGTCTGCCTGCATGGCAGGCCTATCCATCCGGCCCTTTGATCTGGGGCTGTGTCTTCGGGTTTTTTTATAGTGTCCTGTAAGTAGAGAGGACGCCTCTGGGTGACCTCTTCTCTGCCACAGGTGTCAGCATCCCTGAGTTGGTGGTTGGAAAAGTGGGGACAGGGAGAGGGTGGAGAGAAGCTGTCTAGGAGGGTAGGGTCCCATGGCCGACCCCACCAGTCACTGCACACAGCATGGGGCTGGGCCTGCTGGGCCTGTGTTAAATTGGTTCTTCCCCTCTGTGGGTGACTTGGTGGTTGCCTTTTTTGCTGACAGCTTCAGGAGGCATTTACTTTTGGGGCTTCCTGGGAGCTCCATTCAGAGCCTTCAACACACCCAGGTGTGAAAGAGAACAGACTCTGCCCTTCAAGTCAGCAAAATGGTACCAGGGTTTTACTTCCGTAGATTCCCTCCAAGATGAAAATCTGTCTGAGGATAACTACTTCCATGTTTAACAGCTCTTAGTTGTAAAGAAGTACCTTCTGCAACATACAGACGTGAACTCTGCTAATAACCAGGTCTCTCTTGATTTGACACCCTTCTGACATTTTGCCAAATGTAAGGGTCGTGTCTGCTGGCATCGTAGCCCCTTCCAAGAGGCTGCTGTGCCAAGGCAAAGGCCAGCTTCTGCACTGTTCTCAGTAGCCCCGGACCAAACCCAGCAGGGCGAAGGGGGTGCATGGACTCCTTTGCCTGGGCCTTTTTTTGCCTGTGCAAACCTAAGAATGCTGGCACGCCCCCCACCCCCTTCCAAGCTCTTCTGTGCTCACAGTGGGGGAGTAGAGGGTCCTTGTCACCTACCTGCTTCGTGCAGACTGATGGCTTGGAGGGGAGGTCACATGCTACTTTTGACATTTCTTTTCTCCCCTTTTCATTTGTTTTCTTTTCCTTTTTGTTTCTCCCCTTTCCCCCCTCTCCCCTTTCTGCTCTCGGGATGCAGCCAAACGCAGAGCATGGAAACTAAACCGTGTTGGTAGCCTGCGAAATATATACAGCAGCAGCACCAACATCGAAGGTAACGCCGCCCTGCCTTCCCACGCCCACGTGGAAACGCCATCCGCAAACCGCATGCGCTCTCATTGTGTTTGCAGAGTCATTCCTGTGGTCTTTCCATCTTTTTGTTTGTGTGTGTTATTTTACCATTCATGTTCCTTTCAGCTTACTTAAATTTTGACCTTTCCCTTCCGTCGTAGAGTAGTGATGTTTAAATTACTTCAGAAACCTATTTTCTCCTCTTTTTTCTTTTCCTTTATACATGTGGGCACTCAGTGTAATATTTCCCAAGTTATTACAGTTTTTAAAAGTGTTAGTATCAGGTGTAATGATCTGTAGCCAAATAGAATAGTGTGCTGTGACATTTAAGTAACAGTCTTAATTTGTTTTGTGGAAGCATTCTCCATAATGCTCTCTGCAGTTCTAATCCAGGGCCAGGCAGGCCGGGCCATTTGCATGGGCTGCTATTGCTTGTAAATTCAGTATATTGTTGTGTTTCTAAAGGTCGTCTGGTGCCAAAGTTCACAAATTGACTTGCGTTGCTTTCCTCACCGAAGACAGCCGTCATTGCTTTTGTATAATAGCAGATTGAATTTTCCCCCACCTTCATTTGAACAACACAATTATAAATTGCCTTTTTTTTATGATTACAAATGTCAAGGGTCAGAATTATTGTGATGCCAGGCAAGGGAAAACCACCACCGTCAGCCCAAGCACACGAATGGGAGGCTGGTGTGTGATACGTGCGATGCAAAATAGGTCACAATCCAGCGATCTTGGTATAATAGGGGGAGATTTTTTCTCACTTAAGTGCAAGCCAAATGGGTCAAGTAATCGCAAGCTCGTGCCCTAACACTAATTGACTTATTTGGGGATGATTATAACTGTAATATTTTTCTTAATGTCACTGTTTTCTGGGCTGTTGATTTTAGCAATTGCCAAGCAGTGGCATTAAATCTCTTGTAAATTTTAAATTGCACGCTATTTCTGTAAACAACTCCCTCTCTTCACATCCTGGTCATTAACCTTTGTTGATTTATTTCACCATCCTCTTCTTCTTCCTTTCACAATTACTCCTGTCTCGCTGCTGAAAGCCCTGCTCTCAGAGTTCAGAAAACAAATCTACATTTTCACTACAACTTGTTAAAGAGCCATTTATTAATCATGATTTTTTTTTTAATCATTTCTCAAGAGAAAATTGTAGTCTGTTAAGGCACCAGAGGAGCTTGGCCTCTTCTTCTTTCAAAGCATTCAAGAAATACCAAAATCAAGCGGGAAAAGACTAGAAGTTAAGACATGGTCACATTCATCATCGTGTTTTGTTGCATTTGAAAGGGTTTGATAAACTCTCATTATTTTTAAATGTTAGTTTTTCAGCATTGGGTGCATATCATTTCTCTTCCCTGTGTCCTTATCAAATATGTTTTCTTCTTTTGTATGCATGTGGGTTTTATCACAAATTCATTTATTGAGTTCTAGCCTTGAAAAGAGAGATGTGAGGTCTGGTTTTAAATGCAGTTGGATACAAAAGCGAGGGATACAAAGGAGGCGTATATTTTGGTTCCTTAAGCTTGACTTGCTGCTGGGCCGTCCTGGAGTTTCTGATGGGCAGCATGGGACCCGAGACAGCCACATGTGAGGATTCACAGGTGCACAGACTCCTCAGCCTTAACTAATCAGGTAACCACAGCCCTGCTCTGCCTGCCCAGTGCTCAGGCAGAAGGGTGATGCCTGCTCTCTCTGAACCCTTCAAGTACTGGAGAGCGCTGCAAACACAGGGTCCCCGAGTAGGGTGTCAATGCTAGCAAAGGCCGTCCTAGGGATACTGGAGTAAATAATGAGGGCAATTTTCCCTCATCTTTTCTTTCATTTTCTCAGTCCCTGTAAGTTTCTGTTCAGTGTTCACTTACATTTATAAATTTTCAATTAAGTGACGTGATCATTCTTCATTTACTTTAGATTTCTTTCAAGATTGATAATCACACGTGTACAATCTCATTTCATATGGCCTTTAATAGTATATTATGGAATTCATAAAATTATAGTAAATAAATTATCAAATGCCTTTCTGATTTCCAGTCCTTTCATATATGATGTTATCACATACTCATTGTCGATAAAATCCGTGTCCTGAACATTCTCACTTGTGTTCTAACCAGGGGTGTTGCTGTCACACGAGGCGTACCCATCCCCAAATGGCATATTTTCTAAAGTAGTCACTTTAGTGATTTATTCCCAGGTATCCAAAAAATACCGCCAAAATAAGGTTGATGGCCAGAGTTCCCTGTGGATAGAGTTACCTGAGTTTTAGGAATGAGGAGAAAGCCACACTTAGGAGCCAGGAGTGTGGCTCAGCCCTTCTCAGAGCCCCTATAGACTCAGGTTTGTGAGAAGCAGACAGGGCCAAGGTTTGAGCCTAGGGTTCTCTCGGAGGCCTGTTTTCGCCTGTGCCCCTCTCCCTGGACTACACAATCTCAGTGGTCCCCACCGCGCCCTGCCAGGTACGTACCATGTTGCAGAAGGGAAGTTGGGTTTCAGTACGTCCAATGATTCCTGCAGAACAAGCCAGGATCGTGCTCAAATCTCTGGGTTCTGAGACCTTCCACGTAGAGGGCATTAATGGATGGATGTTAAGAGTCAGCAAAAACAGGTTAAACAAAGCTGATCAAGGAGCACACTTACAAGACTGGAAAACAAGCAAAAAATGGGGTCTTTGTCTGTCCATCGGGGCTGGTTATCTCTGATGCAAAGTCGGGGACTTGCTGTGTCTGTATTGCACTACTTTCTAAACCTTTGTTGCTTCTTAATGAAACTCTTTCTCGATATCGGTGGAATGAAATTTCCTTCACCAAGAATGCAACTTCAACTCTTCCATCTCAGAAGCCTGTGCATGGCATGGTCCTTTGAGTCACAGCTGCCTCCCAACCTAAAGGGGGAAAGATGTAAATATCAGGTGACAGAGATTAGTCTTGAAAATGTTCAACTCTAAAGTATGAAATGTTTTTTGAGGGAGGGAGGCATCTCCCTAAAGCCGTGGGCCTTGCCTTGCCAACACAACTGGAGACTGGTCCCATCATCATCGACTGCTATGAGCCGAGTGGACAGGTGGGCTCCGCCAGGGTGTTTAACCTCTTTAGTCTACAGAAGGAAAGTTCTTCCAATACGTGAGACAAAGGATGAACAGGTAAAGGAGAGAGATGTTGGAGAGCGAGGGGGCATTTCTTGGGGTTCTAGGCCCACCCCCATCATATGACAACAAATGACCCTGGGCCCCCAGTGTTCGCTGGAGTTAGGATTGGCCCAAAGTCCCAATTTGACGTCATCATCCTGCTCTGTCTGCAAAGGTCCATTTCTGTAGATTCAGAACTTGCCCTAGAAATGGGCCTGTGATACTATGCACCATTCTGGGTATGTCCTGCACCACAGCGGACCCAGCATAGCGTCAGGTTCCCTCCACTGTACAGTCCTGACTGTCTCTGCGCAAACATGGCAGGCCGACCTTGTGGGCTGTTCCTGCCACCGTCTGCCCTCCCTGGTCACAATTCTGAGACTTCCGACTCATTCAGAGTTAAAGGAATCATACATGCATATCCAAGGGCTCACATCTAAGAAGGATGAGCTCACTGGGGGCGAGTGGGTATGACTCCTGGGGCCCTGCTGTGACTATATCCCCGTGCTGGGTCCCTGGTAAGTCGAGAGGGAGGGCACACACTGCCCTCACGGACCATAAAGACCCCAATGCAGAAGGAGGAGCCGGAAGAGGCCCTGGGTACCCTGGGCCTTGTGCAGGGCGAAACTACGCTTGATTTAGGGGGTTGGGAACTCTCGGTGGCCTCGGGACTCGACGGTAGCAGTGTTGGTGGCAGCTCAGTGCTGAGCAGTTTCTGTAAACTGGCGTGGAGCTCTCCCACAGGCCTTGAGGGGAGGCCGCCTCCTCCACTTAAAGAAGCAGGATGAACAGTGTGATGAGCCTGGGGATCCACCTCAGGGGAGGTAGGGCTGATGCTCCGGGAAAGGGCTGCAAGCAGCACCCTCAGCTGGAGTGAGAGGACAGCGGAGGAGACAGCCGTCAGGGCCAGCAGAGGAGGAGGCTGCCTCGCCCTAGGGTGTGGGGCCGTCGTGCTGACTTTCCTCTGAAGGTTTCATTGCAGCATCTGAAGCAAGACCCACAGTCTCCCCTGTGGACCCGTTGGGCCCCGCTCACAGCCCCCTGATCTGAGCTTGTCTCCAGAACTCAAGTCTCAGCAATAGCAGCAGTACGTTTACTCTTGTTCGTGAGCAGCAGTGTGGATGGCAGTGGCCTTGGGTGCATGGGAGTCATCGCTTTGTGACTCTAACCCTGAGACCTCTGCGTGTTTTCTCTGTACCTCGCTCTCCCCAACTGTAGACTGCACAGGTCCTGGTGAAGGGTCAGCAGGTTAACATCTCCAGAGCCACGTAGCACAGCGCCCACAGGCACCCGCTCGCCCTGTTGGTCCTCACCTGGGTGTTGGGGTGACGCTCCTCAGACACCTACAAACGCTGCCATTCAAGGAAAATGCAAAGGACTGAGCATCGTTTGCTCTTCGAGAAGCAGATTTGTCAAGAAATACACCACTGGAGGTGTAAGAGAACTTAAAAATCAAACTTAACTCTCTTCCGAGATTTTTTAAACCTGTTTGTCCCAGTTCCGCATAGTATCCTGGGAGAAAAAATCTTCAGTTGTAGCAATCTGGCGAGAAACACCAGCTGCGGCGTCAGCCCCACCAGGACCCAGGGTCAGCCCCGCTCTTCCTCGCTGTGGGAGCTGCTCCGGGTCTGTCTTCCTCCCGTTTACTTCTCTTTCTCCCCCACGGAGACAGTAAAATCTACGTCGAAGAAGAATTGAGGAAGAAATGAAGTGAAGCCTTCGAGGCCCTTCCCACAGAGGCAGGCGCCTGGTGAGGCTGGCCAGGCTGGTTGCTATTAAATTGCTGTACAAAAAAAAAAAAAAAAAATTGCTGTACAGACTGACTTACTAGGACAATGACTCTGTGGCTGTGCAAGGGACACCTGCGAGGCTGTCTGAGGGGTCAGGACGGCGCAGAGCAGGATGAAGCAAGTGGCGAAAGGCATGATGAAGAACTAAGGCAGATAATTCAGATGTGGGAAACCCCTTCATGGGAATTAAGTCTCAAGTTGGCATTTTGGGGAGAGAGGCAAGATTGCTTATTTTTCTAGCCCCCAAGTTTTCAGAGAGTGACAACGCTGAGGATGGCCTGAGTGTGGGGCAGCACCCGGAGGCTCCAACGCCGTGAACAGGGAGAGGCCCTGGCGGCCTGCTGCCCGGGGCTTCTGATGTCCACGCCAGACCCTGCACAGCGGAGGTAGCTCTGGGCCTGGCATGCAGTACTCACTTCTGTAATGGGGAGCCCAAGGGGACCTCTGCAGAGTGAAGACTACCAGAATGAGTCACAGACGGGAACTAGAGAGCCCTCTGCGTAGTAACTGGATAGTCACACACATGCCTCTCGTTTCCCTTTCCTTTCTAAAACCAAACACCTGCTGGAGCTGTCACGTGTGCAGGCACAAGGGCGACATTTAAGGCTGGTCTTCACATCCCAAAAGTTTGGAATCTGGCAGCTAATTTTATTAAGAGCTTTGCTTTAGACAATTCCTTAATTTAAGAGACTCATGGCACCCCACAGTGGGTGCCTGACTCTCAGACACTGTCCCAGCTCTTCGTAAAGTGCCTGGAAGATAAAAACCTCTTTTGTATTTGGTGAAAACTTTCTCATGTTAATATTTAGCAGTAAACATTCCTACTTTGAGATTTCCCTCTGGGAATTTGCTTCTTGCCAGGATCAATCATGTTCTTGCCCTAAATTAAGACACAGTACAACAGGTCTTTGGGACTCTCTTGGTTGAGCAAAGCTATTCACCAAGTCAGGGTTAACAAAAATACCGGAGCCCCATGAACTGCACGTGCTTATAATGATCTTTTTCTTTCTGTTTAAAATCAGTACTTCTTGAGCGTGTTGCTGGGTGTTTTGGGATATGTTATTTTCCCCATAGATCTTGACTCTGCTCAGCCCTGGCCGTCTTCTGCAGGTGGGCCCTTCTCATCCATCTTTCCCCATAAACGTGGGAGAGAAATTGCAAATAAAAATTGACTCTTTTTTATTTTAGTGGATTTTGGCTGACATGTTAATTGTGTGTGGTTTTCATCATAATTGGGTAAAAAATTAAACCACATGCCTATTTAATATGTACTTCTAAAGCAGAAATACCAGTGTATTTTGCAGAATGTGTGACTCACAAGGTAGTGTGAAAGCCTTGGGCTGTGTATGAAGTCACCTCACATGCTCTCTTGGGACAGAGGTCACAGTGGACCTGCAGACCGCACAAAATCACAAGAACATTTCCTCTCAGCTCCCAAGTCTGCCACATGGATGCCCCCTGGAGAATCGTGTTAAGGGGATTCTGAGGCTGCCAGTTGGGGACGTCTTTCTTCAAAAACAAGGAGAGACAGCACACCTTTGTCGTCCCTGGCACCGCCACTGCCTCAGGTAAAGCTGAGACCAGAGGGTGCCGTGGGGCGCTCAGGGACTCGTGTCAGCAGGTGCAGGGCATGAAGGAGGCCCCAGGAGAGGAACCCCAAAAGTGGGAACCCCAGTTCAGACAGAAACTGGGAAAAACCCATCAATAATACCTGCTTTTTTTTTTTTTTTTTTTTTTTTTGTAGAGACAGAGTCTCACTCTATGGCCCTTGGTAGAGTGCCATGGCATCACACGGCTCACAGCAACCTCCAGCTGCTGGGCTTAGGCGATTCTCTTGCCTCAGCCTCCGGAGTAGCTGGGACTATAGGCGCCCGCCACAACGCCCGGCTATTTTTTTTGTTTTGCAGTTTGGCCAGGGGCCGGGTTTGAACCCGCCACCTTCGGTATATGGGGCTGGCACCCTACTCGCTGAGCCACAGGCGCCACCTAATACCCGCTTGTTAATGGGGGTAAAAATAACCCAACTTGGCCTAGGATTAAGAGTCTGTTAACATGTTAATCGGAGTTTGTGGTGTGTCCCCAAATAGAACTGTATCCCAGTTCTTATACGACAGAAGTCAAGAGTGGACAGGGTGCTTATTTCCCGGTGGTCCTTGGCTGTCTTACTGATCCGATAAGATTTTTCAGCCTTGGCATCTGGAAGCCTTGGAGCCTTCTGGACCCCAGACTCCCATTGGCAGAGTACAGTGAGCAAGGTTATCCCACGCCGAGCATCTTCGAGTTTGCACAGTTCGAGTGACACATTTCATTGTCATCATGTGCTTGTCATTAACCACGTCAGAAAGGGCACTTAGCCTTGTGGATGGAACCGCGGCTGGATATCCAGGCTCTGGATTCCACCGGGAGGGGACCCGGAGAACCACCTCTCTCTCCAGGACGCAGACTCATCCAGCCAGTGAAGGACTTGGAGCAAGTGACCTCGGCATCCTTGTGGAGCCCTCAGCGAGAAAGCGACCTCGATCTCGGCACCACCATACACTTTCCACCTGCACCCTGGGACATTTCCACCCACCCTGCATCTTAGTTTGGGATAGAATATGGATCCTCTTGGCCTTTACAAAAGCACCATGCACTGTCCTCTCTCCTGTGTCCCCTCCTGGAGACGTATGTGCCTCTGCCCCCCTCACCCCGGCTGCATCCCTCTCCTATTGGAGACAAGTTCTAAATGCAAAACCGCTTTCAGTTGCTTTCAGCCCTTTAACCCTTTGTCTGCTAGAATTCCGAAAAAATAATTGATGACTGATTGGCCCATTAACCTTTAAAGAAAAAAAAAAGTTTGACAGCCTGGACTTGTGTAATGAGGAGGGATTCCTTGTGAAATCAGTCTGATGGCTGAGTTGCTTGCCCCTGAGGATGCAAAATTAGCCCCACGGGGCCTCGTCTGCATAGAAACTGGACACAATTAGTGTAATATCCGGTGTTATTAATGTCGTTTGGAATAATTGGGCAGGTTGATTTGGACAGGTTCATGGTGCTAAAATACTATTATCGTGGACCTTTCCACAGCCAACCGTTAACACACAAAACTGTTTAAATCCCTGTGAGCCCAATCACAAAACTTTATAAACAGCTAAGCCCTGGACTGTCGTGCCATGAAACAGTGCCGCCTGTGTACTTCGGATTTGGGGGCGTGGTGGCATTTTGAGTTTTCATGGGTGGGGAATTAATATTCGTGTGTGTGTGTGTGTGTGTGTGAAATGAAGAACTCTCTTTAGACATACATACCGTCAGGAATTTCTACAATCCAAATTCTGTTTCTACAGAATGAATTAAATATAAGCCACCACCATTGCCGCTAATGATAGGTTTGAATTAGTGAAATGGCACCACTTGAAAGGAGACCCGGGCACGGTGTGTCCCCACCGCTCTGGTGCTCGCTCCGCAGGTCTTGAACGAGGGTGACAGTGAAGAGTAACGCTCAGCTCTGTCTCTCTGACTGATGGGCCCCACACTGCCGATTACTGTTTTTATCATTTTTTATCTAGTTGCTGATCACTAAACTATCATCAGAGTGTCACCTCATAATGTGCTACAGTCCTCTGGGCCACGGGTGATTTGAATAAGGCTCCATCATCTGATAAAAATTCTTCTCTGAACGTTAGAAGGAGCGCCTTAATGTCCTTCCACACGGAGGAGGGAAAACACTGGGGTCCAAAAGATCTATTCCTGATTAATTAATGAATGTGAGCAGTCACTGCCACAGCACAGAAGTGCAGACAGGACCACCAGACAGATCTACTGGGTATCAGGGTAAGGTGGTCGGAGTGACATGAGGACTTACCCTCCAGGACAGTCTCTTCATTGGATTAGCCAGGGCTGGCCTGATAGTGACAGAAACCCAATTTAAAGGGGTGTAGGTGAAAGGGGGAGAACAAGTTGTTTCATGTAACCAACTGCAGGACAGGCGGGTCATGCTGACTTCAGGGACACCTTCACTTCCCCTTCCTGGTTTTGCTGTGCTGTGAGCAGCCTCCCCACCTGTCCACAGGTGGTGGCCTCAGAGAGGTTTTCCTTCCCAGGGTGTGGGCAAAACCACCTGCACCCGTGGACTGTGTCCTGGAAGATCCCCCAAAGAGGGGAAGGGGCTCTGTGGCCTGATTCAGATGGAAACCTAGAGAAGCACACAGGGTTCACATGCCCCCTCCCAGGACTGATGAGAACAGCACATGGTCAGATTAGCCCAGCACAGAGGGACCATCCCTGCTACCCTGCTGCCCAGTCACCAGACAGGCAACCAGCCAGATGCCCGGGCAGAAGCACTTGGAGAGCCCCCAGCTCAGGACTACCACATCCGTGCACCTGCCCCCAGAGTTCTCCGCACTGACCCTCCCTAACACCAGGGAGAAGCATGACACCAGTGGCTGCTGAATTGGGATTTCTGGGAATACTCTCTTTATAAGACCCAACCTTGTTCTGAGCCACTGGGAAACCAACTCCATCCCCGAGGAGAGCTCCTTTTCAAATGTTCATTTGTTTTCAATGGAAATGGAGAATATTGCTTACTACATCAAGATAAAAAAATACTTAAGAGAGAGAATGCCTGCAAAGTTGTAGCATTGCTCCTGACATAGAGTTGGAGCTCATTATGTTGTGTGTTGTTCCGTGCAGTAAATTTGTTGGGAAGAAGGAAGTCACTCCTTCATGGAGGGTGTGTGTGTGACCAGACTAAGGACGTGACGGCTCTGCAGTCCTGGTGTTCATTGTGTTAATCTCAGGAGGCAGAGTCGTACAACAGAATTCAATTCTGAAACCCCAACGTGGTTGTTCACATACTATCCTCTCTTCAACGAAAAAGGTAAAAGAAAAGTCGTGTAGAGAGGGTGCCCTGGAAAGCATGTGACCCTCATCTGAGTTAGGCTCTGTGCACAGGTGTAATCTCTGTTCAGGGAGCCAGGCATCCCACCAGTCCAGCCCCTTTATTCATAGATTTCAGGGCCTGAAACCCAAAATAAGGCTTAGTGTGGCACCCTTCCTGGGGCCTGCCATCTCCTCCCTCCCTGACTCCCCCATAGGGGACTAGAGTGCCCACTTCCAGGTGGCACAGGTGTTTGCAGGTCAGGCCCAGACAGCGCCTCCTAGGCCACGGCCCCTTGACTTGAGAGTTCTTGCTGGACTCTGCGCCTCCCTAGTTCTGGGCTGAACCACTCAGTTTCTAACAAGAAAAACAAACAAAAAATTGCAAAAGACCCGGTCGTCAGCATATCACTGCTTAGCTGCTGCTCAGACTGACAAGCTTGGCTCTGGGACCTGCTCTGCGACCGCAGACGCTTTGGGGTGGTCACAGTGAGCATGCACTTCCTGTTGCACCACACTTCACCATAGGGCGTCGATGCTGTTGATTTTGATCCCTGTCACCATTCATTTCTTCGTTTTTTTCCTATAATTTTGTGCCTTTCCAGGTTTAGAGTCATCCCACAGGAATTCCCCTCCAAAAGCAAAGTCATCTCAAAGGAGTTGAGTCTCGGGGGGTTGGCGAAGTTAGTTTTTCTTCCTTTTTTTTATTTATTTATTTATTTTTTTTTGTAGAGACAGAGTCTCACTTTATCGCCCTGGGTAGAGTGCCGTGGCGTCACACTGCTCACAGCAACCTCCAGCTCTTGGGCTTAAGCGATTATCTTGCCCCAGCCTCCCGAGTAACTGGGACTACAGGCGCCCGCCACAGC
>CAUYON010146911.1:0-15035 GCA_963573935.1 Arctocebus calabarensis
TCTTTATATAGTGATCAAGAAAATGCCATGAAGGCTATCTGTAACAGTACGATGAAAACATTTCTGAATGTATATGAATCGTGCCCTATGATTGCACCAATGTACAGAATTATGATTCAATAAAATTATAAAAAAAAATCACTCATTCTGATGAATAATCAAATATTAGAGATTACAATGAAAATATTTTACTCTAACATATTAACCAAGACAAAAATAAAAGGTTAAGAAAACATTTTCAGACACGGAGGATACATGAATATCTTCATTTTAAATTAGAAATTTAATTTGGTGAAAACCTTTTAGAAATCAATATGGAATATGAAGCAAAAACCTTAACTTATGCATGCCCGTGGATACAGCTATCAAATCTCTTTGGTTTCTAATTATTCACATGGAAAGATTTCTTTATAAAAACTATCTGGTTATATATCTTATTTCATAATTTTGGCAACTCTGTAAATATTGTGGAGCATAACAAATGCTTAAATTATAGTTCTTGTAGAAAATGGAAATAAAAAAGCATATTGTAAAAAAATTTACATTTACAGATCATGCTCATAAGTTTTTGATAGGTGCAAAAGTAGGGTATAAAATTACATGAAGTGTGTAATCATCTCATTTGGTTTTGTTTGTTTTTTAAATATAGACGGAATAAATTTAAAAGTAAGTATATTGAAATGGTTATATCTGGAAGTTGGAAATATGTTGATTTCCCTTCTTTCAAATTTTCTAAAGTCTACAAAAGAGCAGATATACACAGCCAAAAATGAGAAATACAAAATGAAATATTCTAAAGAAATTCACTGAAGAACCTCTTTTTATACTGACGCGAGAAAAAAAGAAACAAACAAAAATACTTCAACAAAGAAATCTTGATGATCCTGATAGTTTCCTTGGTAACAAAATGAAAATGCATTATCTTGCTCAGAAAATAGAGAAATTAATATGTTCACATTTTGGGGAAATGTATATCAATCATAAATCACATCTTAGTCCTTTCTCTCAATAAATTACTTCAAAAAGTATGAGACAATGACAAGTATTTTTATTCTTTTTCTGCAAAAAAAGAGAAAGACAATCAGTGCTGTATTTTGAATTTAAGTGCTTATAAATGGGTACACAGAGGACAAAACAGGGGAAATAGAACACATTATTCTAGAGAGAAAATGTATCTTTTGGTTTTGCTTCCTTTGACTTGAATCTGTAATAAGGGATAAGATGGTACCAGTCAGGATGCTGGAGTAAGGTAGATTGTGGTCCACATACTTGGCAGTTTTAATACAAAACTCACCCAACGTTTTAACACCTAGTATGTGTTGAGGCATCAGAGGCCACCATGGTTACACACAACACATTTAAAAGATGCTGTCATTTCATGGGAGTTTACCAGGCCGGATGATTGAATTTGGTAAATATTAATAATCCCTCTGATTGTGAGAGTTTATTATTCTCTACTTTTTAAAAAGATCTGCAAGATTTTGATAAAGCTTTAAATTTTCCCCTCCCTTGGAAATGCTGTTTACTTTCCCAGTAGGAGAAAATAATTTGTCGTGGGTGGTAGGACTGAAAAATGGTGTCTCTATTAAGTGGGAAACAATTAGCAAAGGCCAAGTTGATATATGTTTCAGACACTTGGGAAGATTTTTGCTACCCAAATACTCATGAAGTATTTATATAAAATCACATCCTAACACTCTTCAGTGTCAAGCATACAAAATAACATAAATGAATGTCAGATGTTACTATTTGTCTTGGATACTAGAAACCAGGAGGCATAGGACGTGCTATTAACAAATCAGGACTTTAAATTAGAGCAAATATTGGTAGTTCTAATTATTTCCTGTGGCTGAACCAGTCTTTCCTATTTATTTAACATATACAGGGGGGCCTGAAAGCCACCATACAAACTGTAGCTAAGTGTATCTTCATTTATAAAATATCCATTACAATGTTTACAAAATATCCTAAAATATTCTGTATATGTTGGCTATCTCTTTCTACACACACACACACACACGCACACACACAAAGTATTTTCTCCCACTCATGGAATACATATTAGCAGAAGCCTGTTATGTGAGTTTGTTAATTTTTTCTTTGTATGGACATTTTTGGGATACCCTGTATTTAGCTATACTTGGACAAGATCCCAACCTGATGTTCTCATTCTCTTTATTCCTTCTGGAGTTACTGTTATAACTGTTCATACCTATTTGTTATGAATCCTATTTCCATCCCCAGAAGGCCTGTATGACTCTCAGGAACTTTTTTTTTCACTACCCATTTGTCATCCACAGATAAGAAGTATCATTTCTTCCATCTGCAAAGCCATTATTTACACTGAAACGGAAGCCCATAGGCACCTTCTGAGAAGTGAAAGGCACAGGACCTTTTACTTTCTCCTATTTAATAGAACATTTAAAACTCTACTTGAAAGAGTTGAGCAAAGATTATATATAAATATGTAAGAAAAGCGAGATGAGTAACCATAGAAGCAAGATGAGTAACAGTTTTGTAAATAGTAAAAAAAAAAAAAAATTGGTAAAATACAACACCAAAAAATCCTAAATTCTGACAGCCTAATTCAATACATTCATTATTTACTTATTTATATTTCATATATATATATATATATTTTTTTTTTACAAAATCTGCATGTCTGAGGATGAGGGTGAGAGTGGAAGGATGATTGTCAGGCAGGCAGAAGACAGAAACTATACTTAAGTCAGAATTTCAGGTAAATAATGAATATATTTTTAGCATAAATTTGTCCCAAACATTGCATGTGACATATCTATAACTAAAACATATTCATCTTCTTACATGAAATTTCAGCACACAGGGTGTTGAGTCTTTCTACACAATCTGGTCACCATACGTATGTGTCTGCTCGTCATAGGCACAAAGGAACTGAGACTGGTTGACTTCCTCCGGATTTATGGACAGGAGAGCAATGAACACACTCTGATGAAGTTCTGATTGGCATAAACTCCACTCACATTCCATTGGGCAAAGCAAGTTATAGGGTCGGTCACATGTAACTTCCAGAAGACAAGACTGTACAAGCTCATGGGTCTACAAGCAGAACTGGAGAGTACTGTCAATTTCTTAAGGCACTTGGCATTCTCGGTCTTATCAAGAAGTCCATACTCCCTATTCATCACCCGGAGATTACTGAAAGGAGTTTAAGATGTGAGTTAACCCTGGGATAGCTTAAACCTGGGATCTCACTGAATTTCAGCATGAACATTTTATCCTCTTTGTTTTTAAATCCTTGCAAGAATTATAGATACCGCAGGGCACTTCATCTCAAAGGTGGAAACTCTGTTACAGGAAGTAGATTCTTCAATATAACTTTGTAGAATATTTCAATTTTCCAAGGGTGGGAAACTCAACAGGCATTTTTTTTTTTTTTGTCTTTCAAATATAAGAAGAAATTTAGAATTACAATTTAGAGAAATCCATGTTTGTCTACATAGCAAGTAACTAAAAATTCCTATTTTTGATTACATTTTTTAGTTGCAATTACTGGTTAATAATAAGTTTTGCTTGTTAATATTTATACTGAAATTTCTAAATTCTTTAGGTATTCTCAGTAGCTTGTTAGTTATTTTTTTGACGTGGGAAGGGAGTGTTCTATTATTTTCTACAAACGATTATAGATATTATATCAGTAGTAGCCTCTGGCCCACTTCAAGAAGTATTGAATCATTCTTTTTTATTAATTTTTTAATTTTTTTTGTTTTAATTAAATCATAACTGTGTACATTGATGTATTTGTAGGGTTCAGTGTACTGACTTGATATACAATGTGAAATGCTTATTAAGTAACAAATCCATCACAGTTACACTCTTTCCTCAATAGTTTTGAAATGTGGCGCGGCGCCTGTGGCTCAAGTGGATAAGGCACCAGCCATGTACACCTGAGCTGGCGGGTTCAAATCCAGCCCAGGCCCGCCAAACAACAATGTCGGCTGCAACCAAAAAAATGGCCGGGCGTTGTGGCGGGCGCCTGTAGTCCCAGCTACTTGGGAGGTGGAGGCAAGAGAATCGCTTAAGCCCAGGAGTGGCAGTTTGCTGTGAGCTGTGAAGTCATGGCTGTCTATCCAGGGTGACAGCTTGAGGCTCTGTCTCAAAAGAAAAAAAAAAAAAGAAAAAGAAAAAATAGTTTTGAAATGTACCATTGCATCATGCACATTAAGTGAGGTTCCCCCAAATACCCTCTCCCACCTTCCTCCTCCTCTCCCCTCTCTTTCCTCTTCCCTTAACTTTCTGGACTATAGTTATGTTTTACCATTCCTATGAATGTGTAGGTGATTATATATTGATTTCATAGTAGTAGTGAGTACATTGGATACTTTTTTTTCCATTCTTGAGATACTTTACTAAGAAGAATATGTTCCAGCTCCATCCAGGTAAACATAAAAGATGTGAAGTCTCCACCTTTGGAAAGGGATACACATTCAGAAGCTTGTTTCCACTTCTGTTAGACCAATAATTAACCAAGGAGGAAGATCACAGGGTTATTTTATTAATTAATTAATTAATGCATAGCTTCTCTAAGACTGGTCAGTTATTCACAAGCTAGGTTGCATATCAATAATGAACCCACCAATCAGTGAGAAAGTTAGAGAGAAAGAAAGAGACTAATTATAAGGAATTGGCTCCCACAGTTACGAAGGCTGAGCATATTCAAGACGTCAATCAGCTAGGTAGAGACCAAAGTAAACCGAAGGTACAGTTGCAGTCAAAGTACAAAAAACCCCTGAGGACTGGGAAAGTCAATGATGTGGTTTCAAGCCCACGTTTAAATCTGAGGCTAAGAGAAAACTGATGGCTCAGCCCGAAGACAGTCAGAGAGAGCAAATTCTTCCCTGCTTAGCCTTTTTGTTCTATTCAAGTCTTCAGTGGATTAAAAGAGGCCCACCCACACTGGGTAAAGCAATTTGCTTTACTCAGTCTACAGATGTAAATGCTAAAAGCAGCCTCAGAGACACACTGAGAATAATATTTAGCCAATACTGAGGCATCTTATGGCCTAACCAAGCTAACACATAAAATTAACCATTGCAAGGGTATCACAGACAACCTGGCAAGAGAGAGCTATCATGCAACCTGAGATCTTAGATTCGTAGTTATAAATCCTACTACTTTCTCCTGTAGGTTTCTGGGAAAACTGTTTGCTTCTTAACTCTGTCCTTAAAAGTGAATGGGAGAATTATCAGCACCTTTATTATGAGATTTCTAAGGTAGACTGAATTTTCCTTTTTATGTTATTTTTTTTAGCCAATAACAAATAATGTTGTGCTGCTTTTGAGATTTTTAAATACACATTCTACAACCTAACAAGATTAATGAATTAGTAAAAGTGAATCATTAAATTCTAGGTGAATGGAACAGTGTTTAGTGTAGGGTAAATATTTAATATTATAATGTTACCTATGAATATTAAGATATGCAGTTTTAACTATTATAAAAAATGCAGCAATAGATTTTTGCATATCTATCATTTATTTTGAGAGAATTCCCCTAACATAAATTCCCAGGGATGATTAGTTAGGGTAATGGTAGGCACATTTTAAATATTAAGAGATAGCACCAGTTTTTCTCTGTAAAGGTATTTTTTCACATTTGCACAGAGTTTAATCACCCTGTATTTAGTCTGATTAAAATTGACTTACGGACAATGGGAACATTTGATACAATGTGAACGTTTTCTGCTGTGAACTGATTTATAAAACTCCCTAGACTTACTATTTGAAGTAGCTAGAAAATTCTAAGGGGTAGCTTGCCTTAACAATTTTTTTTAATGAAAGACATTTCCTTTATTTCTGTAGAGATCTTGAATGAATTGGGGAAGAAGAGAAATCTCACTCTCTTTCCTTCAACTCCTCCTTTGATTAACTCTTAGGAAATAATAAAAATTTAGGACAAATTTGAATAAATTGTAAAATACTTGCATAATATACTATTTTCTCAAGAAAAAGACATTAGATGGAAAATTTCAAATAAAATATGCAAGCCTTCTATTGCCTAGAGATTGGAAGTCTGATCAAAGAAAAGTAACTATGGCTCACTCTGTTTGCTCTCTGACTAGAATGATTTTTTAAAATCACCTGACATTAATAATGTGGAGTGCAATAGAAAACTTTTGTTTCTTTTTTGACAGCCCTGATGGTTTGTGCTCTTTGGACTACCATTCTCACATGTGACCCAGAGATTGGGCACTAAGATGATGTCTAGGTATGCATACATCTCATAACAGCATTCAGACCCTTCCATCGCAGGAAATTCACTGTATAGAAATTAAACTGTGTTGTAAGGACTCTTGCCCTGTGGCTGAATCATAAATTAATCCCTAGCAGTCAGGTGGAAGATGAAAACCAAAAGGGCATCAGAAACCAATGACTTGTTCACTTCTAGCAAATCACTGCCCAGACAAATCTCATGAAGCTTTTCTCCTAAATTTTCTTCCAATAGTTTTATTGGTACAGGTCTAGTTGATTCTAATATGAAAGTAAGACAAAGATTCATTTTCATTCTTCTGTGTGTGGATATCCAATTTTTCCGCAAGTGTTTCTGAAGAGACTGATCTTCCCTCGTTGTTCTTCTCACTGTTGTCAAAAATGAATTAATTATAAATGTACAGATTTATTTCTGGGCTCATTATTACATGAGTCAATGACATGGTTTGAATACTTGTACCCTCTAAAACCCATGTTGAAACTTAATCGTTTATATGACAATATCAGGATCTTTAAGAGGTGAATGGAACATGCAGGCTCTGTCCTCAAGAATAAATTTAACCTTTTCATGGTTAATGGTAATGAGTTAATGGTTTAATGAGCTATCATGGGGATGGAATTTGGTAGCTTTAAAGCAGGAAAAAAGATCTGAGGATAACACATTAGCATGCTCAGGTCCTCACCATGTGAACGTGTGCACTGCTTTCAGCATATACTCAGTAGAGGGATTCCTGAAGAACATGACAATTCTATTTTTTTTTTTGGCAGGGGCCAGGTTTTAACCTGCCACCAGTATATGGGGCTGGTACCCTACTCAGGTCACAGGTGCCTCCCTGGCAATTCTATTTTTATTTTTGAGGAACTTCCATACAGTTTTCCAAAATGGTTGTATCAATTCACAGTGCCACTAACAATGTAAAGGGTTCATTTTTTTACCCATTCTCACCAATACTTATTATCTTTCATCTTTTTTGTAACTACTAATCTAATAGGTGTGAGGTAATATTTCATAATTTGTATTTGTCTGGTTATTGATTATAGATGTGGAGCATTTTTATGTATCTTTGATCATTTGTATGTTTTCTTCTGAATGATGTCTATTCCACTTAATGGAACTTTAATTAATTTATTTTTTTTAGAGATGGGATCTTGCTATGTAGACTAGGATGGTCTCACACTCTTTGGTTTCAATAATCCTTCTGCCTCAGCCTCCCAAAAGTGTTGGGATCATAGGCGTGAGCCACTGTGAATGGTCTTTTTGCACGTTTTTAGTAGTGTTATGTTTCTCATTGCTAACTAATTCAAATTTCTTGTATATTATAGATATTATTCTCTTATCTATTGCATGATTTTCAATTTTTTTCTCTGAATCTATGGGGTGTCACTTCACTCTACTAATAATTTCTTTTACTGTGCAGAACATTTTTAATTTGATATGATAACATTTGACCGTTTTTGCTTCTTTGTTTCCTGTGCATTTGAAATAAGATCATATCCATAGAAAATGTACAAGATCCAAAGAATTCACAAAAACTGCCATAATTGGTAAACTAATTCAGTAAAGTTGTAGGACATAAAACCAATTTACAAAAGTCAGAACAGTTTTTGTTCACTAATAGAAAAAACTGTGTTAAGAACAATTTTATTAACAGCAACATCAAAAAAAAAGATCTATATACTGAAAATTATACAACACTGATGAAAGAAATTACAGATGAAATAAATGGAAAGATGCTGTGTGTTCATGAAATGTAAGAACTAATTTTGTCAAAATATCAAAAAAAAAAAGCTCTGAATAGTCAAAGCGATCTTGATCAGAAAGAACAAAGCTGGAAGCATTGTACTAGCAAATTTCAAACTACATAAAGAAGTTATAGTAATCAAAGTAGCATGATACTGGCATAAAAACAGACACAAAGACTATGTCAGTTTTATGTTACTTATAAAAGAATAGCTGAACTGGGTAATTTATGAAGAAAAATAATTTCTTATAGTCTGGGGTTGAGAAGTCTGAGGTCAAGGGGCTGCATTTGATGAGAGCCTTTTGCTATTTTTAATAGCAGTAGGACTCTTTTGGGGGTGGTACATAGATAAGGGTACATACAATTAGGTTACATTATTTGCATTTGTAAGGTAAAGTTGAAAGTCCAAGAGTTACTTGGGACCTTCACTCAGGAAGTTTATTTTATCCTCCTACGTTTTAGCTGATAAGTGAGAATTTACTGAGTCCCCACTTCTCCCTCTTCCCCCTTCTTGAATTTTATTGTGTTTTTCTCCCTTGGGTCTGTAGTTTTTCATGTACTAGTTTGAGATCAGTACTGAGTGTATGGGATGCTTGCTTTTCCATTCCTGACATATGTAACCTAGGAGAATGTTCTTCAAATCTATCAGGTAAATACAAAAAGGCAAAGCCACCATGTTTTTATGTCTGAAGAGTATTCCATGGTATGCATATTCCACAGTTTATTAACCTGTTAATGGGTAAATGTGCACTTGGGTTGTTTCCACATCTTGGCAATTGCGAATTGAGCTTCTACAACCATCCAAGTGCCACTATCTTTATGGTAAAATGATTTTTTTTTTCTTCTGAGTCAATACCTAGAAATGGAATTGCAGGATAAATGGAAAGTCTAATTTTAGTTCTTTGAGAATACTTCATACTTCTTTCCAATAAACTGTACTAGTTTGCAATCCCACCCATAATGCACAAGTGCACCTCTCTCCCCACAATAGTATATTTTTGAAAGACAAGAATATGTTTCCTATTACCTACCTAAAGAAGTTTGATGATATTCCAAGTTTTCTTTAAAACCATCAGGCAACAGGGATATAATAATTATTGATCATTTTGTTGGACATAAAACATTTTAACAGTTTTCCTTTTTTTTATCCTTAACTTCAATTATATACTGTACCATATATCTTGCGAATATATGTCATGAAAATTTTCTTTACACAGTAATAACCCCTAAGAATATAACAGGGCTAAAAACCTGTTCTCAGTCTTAGAGATACTAGAGTGATGCACCACCAAAATAACCAACACCTCTAGCTGCCATAGGTCACTCTCTAATTTTGGAAAGCATATGAAAGAATAATAGTGACCTTGGGGAATCACATGGCATGACAAATTCCTTTCCACATTCTATTTTCAGAGATATGATTCTTTAAATGTGACTATAAGTAACATAAGTAACTTGACAGTTAAGATACTAAGTTGGGCACACTCAGGTATTTTGTCAAGGTCAACAGAACTCCCCAAGGCTGAATTACAGATGTCTTATCAATTCAGTCACTTGCTTAAGCTGGTGGAGTGTGTTGGTTCTTAGGCATTTTCAGCAGGTGTATCATGTAGTACCTAACTCCTAGTCTTATGTTTGTGGATTTGCATAAGCATAGATAGACCTGAGAA
This sequence comes from Arctocebus calabarensis, assembly GCA_963573935.1. NCBI lineage: Eukaryota > Metazoa > Chordata > Mammalia > Primates > Lorisidae > Arctocebus > Arctocebus calabarensis. Next base: position 9,661 of record CAUYON010146911.1, read on the forward strand.
GTTCTAAATTAGCCTTTAGCACCATAGTTTGCCTATGAATTCTTTCCCCTGGCTGATATTTATGGGATTAACAATAAAAATTAGGGTTTGCTTTTCCTTATTAAATAGGGATTGATTAACGTCCTATACTGACATTAGCTACAGGAAAGGGTGATGATGTTGGCTGAGAACCTGGCAAAGAGGATTTCAGAGGCTCTTTTTGTTGTCATAGATAAGACACTTGTCTGTATTATTTTAGCATTGTGGGCTTTGTTCCCTTGAGGCATCAAATTGGAGTCTATGAATGAACTATGCCAGAGGAAGAGAAACTTTTCAGTGACTGGGTTGGAATTGAAAAGCAGAGATGCAGAGTCAGATTACTCCAGGCCAAAATTATCAAGGATTCTACACTAAGAGCAAGCGGTGAGGGCAGGGCTCAGCAGCTTGTCCTCAGCAGTAGATAAGTTGATTAGAGTTCCATCTGAATAAGTTATCCCACTGTAGACGGTTTTATTACCAATGAAGCCAACAGAGCCTTCACTAGCAATGGCAGGAGTGGGAATTTGAAAGAGGCTCAGTCCAGTTTAGGGAAGCAGGTGCTGATGTGGTCTGCCTAAAACATCTAATTCCCCTCTCAGACCCACGGTAATAATACAGCTCTCTCATCTGAGCAAGACAGTCTCAGCTTGAATAAACTTCAGACAGGCCTTTCCTTGCCTCTTGGCTCCTGGCTGCTTCTTCTTCTTCTTCTTTTTAAAGCATTTATATGGAAAAAAAAAACTTGCAATTGTGCATTATTCCCCTTGAGATGGAACTCTTTTTAAAAGCTTTTTGCAGTTTTAGCCATAAGTACCCAGGAACCATCCATTTGAAATGTAATCAACAATCAACAAGAAAGAAAGGTTGAGACCACATGTGTGGTACATATTTGAAGGGTCAGGAGAAAACGTCTAAATACGGATCAAAAGTGTTTTCACATAGTAAATGAGAAAATCTCATGAATGTTATGTCAATCAGGTTGATAAAAATATCTCAGATTGCATGTGAAACCTGTACACTGTACCCCATGATTGAACTAATGTACACAGCTATGATTCAATAAAAAAAAAAGAATTATTTTGAGAATTGGTGCCAAAAAGGTTATTTAAAAAAAAAGGGGGTGTGTGTGGAGGGAGTAATGCAAGAGCAGTGATTCTCCGAGAAAGCTGCTCCCCCAGGCTGTCTTGGAAGCTTTTCTCTTATTCATGAGTAAGGGGAATCTGTGTCCAAAATGTAGATTTCCTGGGGGGTTTTCTCCTACATTTTTCCCTGGAAGATGTTGCTCCAAGACTTTACAGAAACCATTACCAACTGACTTTGTGAAAATGGGTGCCTTTTGCAAATTCAATTTGTAGTTCTTTTGAAATTTTGAAACTTGAAAAAAAACCATAATGCTTTTGCAACTATTTAAATGAGAAGTTGAGGGTGGATAAATTAGGTATTGCTCAATTTCTGTCAAGAGAACTTGGAATTTTCTTTATCTTTTATTTTCAATTTAATCTAATTTTCTTCAAGGTATTTCACGAATATAGTTTAGAAAGCCAAATAGTTCTCCAAGGTTGGTAATGAGAAATGAGAACACTTTGTTTCCCTTGGCCCTAATCTGATTGTTATACCTTAGAGGAAACCATTTTTAGTATTTTAGCTTTTTATTTTTCTGTTTATTTTTACATCTCTCTAAAACATGATCATATTGCTATATTTGGACCTTTGAATGCCAAAGATTATCCAGAGACTCCTATTGTGCTCTCTATGTCTGCCACTCTACTCCAACATTTTTTAGTTGAATTACTATTTGATGCTTACATTATTAGGTTAAAATTATTTTTAACTTGGTCATGCTTTTCATTTTTTGTGAATTGCTATGTGATTCATTTTTACTTTACTTTGTTTTCTTCTTATGTACCTATTATTTATCTCCTGAATCTCACCAGAATTGGAACTCTCTTTTTAAAGAGTTCAGATATATTACATAGTGCATTGATTTTATCCATTTATCTTGGAGACATTGCTTCTGGGAGACCTGACCCTCCGTGTGGTCTTTTGCTTTCTGGTTTTCTCATTCTTCCCTCCAGTGCTGCTCCCTCAGCTTCCTCATCCCCATTCTGAGGATTTCCACAGCTCCTCCTTCATCTCAATCCCATGTTTTTTGAACTCCATGTCTTACTCACTGTGATTTTATTCTCTTGATTGGTGGGAGAATATCTTATGCTAATATAAGAAGTTGCTCCTTAGAGTAAGATTGTTTTGGATTTTACACATCTGAAAATATCTTTTTCTTCTCACCCTTGAATAATTGTTTGGCTGGGTATAGAAGTCTAGGTTGGAAGTCATTTTGCTATCAGATATACAAAGGCCTTGCAAAGTTAATTAATTTTCTTTTAGCTTCCAGTGTTGCTGTTACAGTGTCTGATTCAATCTTTTCAATTTTTAATTTCAGAACAATTACAGATTCACAAGTAATTTCAGAAATTGTAAAGAGTTCCTTGTATTCTTCCTCAGGTGTCCTTGATGGAAACACTTTTGCCGTGATTGTATAATATTAAATAATACTACTCTTATTTCAATTTCTTTGCAAATGACATTTGGTTTTCTTTCTAAAAGTTTTGGAGCATGAAAACTTCCCCTATAGTTATTCTTAAATTTTATGATGATGAACCTTGGTGTGGGTTTTAATTTTTTCCCCAGTCTGCTCAGCATTTGTTGGAGCTTTTCTACCTAGAAATTTTACTTCGGTCCTCTTCGTTTCCTCTCTTCCACTTCAATTGCTATATATTCTTTCTTAAATTCTATTGTTTTATTTTTAAAATTGTATTTAATAGACTTCTTAAAAAATAATCTATTTGATATATGTTATTCCTCCTCCCTTTCATTTATTTACCTTTATAAGAAGTTTTCTCATCTCCTTCTATTAAATTTTTATTTCTCTAATGATATCTTAAACTTCCTTAAGTATTTTTGAATATCATCCTCTTCTTGTTTTCAAGAATCAAATATCTTTTAAGATAATTCTGCAAGGGTTTTTCACTTTATTTCCTTTGAAATGTCTTCACCTCTCTTTGTTCACTTTGCTTTCTCTGGGTTCTCTTTTCCCTGTTAGAGTCTTTTCTCACATATAGGAGGAAGTGGCAGGGATCTGGAGCTTTACTTTATTTTTCTAAGTAGAAATTCATTCAGACCTGTTATCACCTCTGCCTGCTTCCTCCTTATCATCAGAGGCACCTGAGGCCTCAGCTCCTGACCAACCTCATAGAGTATGGGGGCTTGTTTCTTGAATTCTCTTCCCAGAGACACTTAGTTTTTATCTTTTTCTTGTCTGATCCACCTGCTCCCCATATTCGAAAACTGTTTCTTTTTTGTCCGCTTTTATATCTCATTGGTCCTATTCCCTTTGTCCTTAGAAGTTAGTATCTTAACTAAACCCTTAACTTACTGCCATTTTGATAGGACATGGAAGTAAACAAGTACATTCAAGTCATAGGATTCACCTGGAAGTTTCTGATATAATATTTAATACTCAATTATTGCAGGTATATAGGAAATGTTTTGATTACATGTATAATATTTTATAAGAACCTTATGAAATTCTTTTTATAAAAATAATTTCTTTTTGAGACAGAGTGTCACTATGTCACCCCTGGTAGAGTGCAATGGCGTCACAGCTCACAGCAACCTCCAAACTCTTGGGCTTAAGCGATTCTCTTGCCTCAGCCTCCCAAGTAGCTGGGACTATAGGTGCCTGCTGCAATTCCCGGCTCTTTTTTTTTTTTTTGTAGTTGTCATTGTTGTCTGGCAGGCCTGGGCTGGATTCGAACCTGCCAGCTCTGGTGTATGTGGCTGATGCCCTAGCCGCTGAGCTATAGGCACTGAGCCAATAAAAATAATTTTTTTAACAAAAAAAAATTGTATTTACTTAGAAGCGTTCAGAATGTCAACCAAACAGCTGCAACTTTTTTTTTGTAATTATGGAGTGGTATTCAGTTAGCAGAACAACAATTATTTTGTATACGCTACAACAGAGGCCACCGAAGATGACAAAACTACCATCTCTGGACGTAACTAATTTGTGCTGTGCACCAGCAAGAATACTGCTTTAAATTTCCATGCCAATTGACAGCCAAGGCAAGGTTAGTGGCTATTGAAAATACCACCAGGACAGGGCTATCTAAAGACAAATTTAGTAGTAGCTATATAAACAAACAAAAAAACCAAAAAGAAAAAAACACTGCACAGTTTGAAAACAAATCTTACACAGCCTTACATTTCAATTTTTTTATTCAAAAGTCGTAACTTACTGAACATGGGTTTTAAATGCTTTATAGACAAGAAAAAACTGCAACAGCACCAAGTTATTCATTATCATCATCCTCTTCTTCATCACTTTCCTCCTCTCTGTCTTCCTCACCCTCCACCACCTCCTCCCTTCTCTTGCTTCTTTCAGTCTTGATGACTTTCCTTTTTTGCTGCATCAAGTTTTCCTTTAGCTTGGTCTGCTCAGTCTGCAGCAATATCCTTTTCTTATTTTTCCTTCAGCTTCGTAGCCCTCTTTCCATCAGGCTGCTGCCACCTGCAGTGGTGTTACTCCACAGCTCTCCCAGCTTCTTTGCAGCATCAGAACAGATAGACTGGGATGTTCTTCTTTGATTTTTTTTTTTTTGTGTGACACTTAGAACAGAACAAGGAAAAGGCAGAAGGAGACCTCTTGGGTGCACTGGGCTCCTTGAACATCATTTCTGCTCCCCTTCAGGAAGGTTAGAGGTTTCCATTTCTCTTTCCTAACGGGCCCTATCCACCTATGCCATATCTTCAGATTTGCCTTTCTCTTTAGCAGACATGGTCTTCCCCCTCTCTGAGCACGTCTTGGAAGACTCTGAGAAGTTGCCTCTGGGTGCTGCTTCTTGTGCTCCTCCTGACAAGTTTGCTCAAAGAATGCATTCCATGACATTTTGCTGCTCAGCTTCTTAGGACTCCTCTGTCCTGTTTAGTTATTTCCCAGTTGTGCCTGGCCCCGGTGCTGTCTCTGTGGAGCTAAAGGCACCTCATTAGCTGTGAGAGCACAGCCTGATGTAGCCCCCCCCACCTCTCCGCTCTGTAACCTGTAAAAACAATTTAAGCCAATTATCTTATATTTCTTAGGTAGGTGATGATTTTTCTCTTTTGTACATTTGAAAAGAAACTTCTTCATTCACTAGTGCTTTTAAAATTGTTCATACATGAGGGGGCGGAGCAAGATGGCAGACGAGTAACAGCTTCCTTGCGGCTGGGCACAGTGAGACTGGGGAGAGAGGACTTCAGGCATCTCTGCCAGGCGGGATCTGCCCAGAAACTTCCCTTTGGGGACACAGGGAGACAGCGTG
>CAUYON010146913.1:0-11282 GCA_963573935.1 Arctocebus calabarensis
ATGGAGACTTTACCTCTTTCATGTTTACATGGATGGAGCTGGAACATATTGTTCTTAGCAAAGTATTTCAAGAATGGAAGAAAAAGTATCCAATGTACTCAGCCCTACTATGAAGCTAATTTATAGCTTTCATATAAAGGCTATAACCCAATTATTTTATAATAATATGCAGAAAGGGGAAAGGGAGAAGTGGGGTTGGGGGAGTATGGGTGGAGGGAGGGTAGTTGGTGGGGCCACACCTACGGTGCATCTTAGAAGGGTACAGGTGAAACTTAGTAAATGCAGAATACAAATGTCTTCATACAATAAATAAGAAAATACCATGAAGGCTATGTTAAACAGTGAATTTTGATGAAAATGTTTCAGATTGTATATGAAACCAGCACGTTGTACCCCTTGATTGCACTAATGTACTCAGCTATGATTTAATAACTAAAAAAAAAAATTGCTCCAGAGCACAGGAGAAAGGAATAACTTCCAAATTAGTATTATTTAGAAAGTATAATGCTGAGGTCCGAATTGGACAGGGGGCATATGCATACATGTCAAAGGAAACTGCAGACTGTGCTTATTTATCAACATCAAAGCCAAAATCATAAATAAATCAGTAGGACACAAAATTATACATTGTGACAACATGAGGTCTATTCCAAGAATGCACGGAATATGTATAACAGGAAATTTACTCATATTAAGTAGTCTAAGGAGAAAAAGTTTATAATTATCCCTATAGGTTATTAAAAGACATTTATCAAAATTCAACAATCATTATTAATAAAAACACTCAATAGGGCAGCACCTGTGGCTCAAAGGAGTAGGGTGCTGGCCCCATGTCCTGGAGGTGGCGGGTTCAAACCCAGCCCCGGCCCAAAACTGCAACCCCCCCCAAAAAAAAAAACCAAATAAACAAACAAAAAACACTGAATAAAGGAACTGACTTGTATACATCCTTAATGCAATAAAATATTTCTATTTTAATCTAAAAAGTTAGCTTCATGCTTAACAGAAAACACTAAAGTATTTCCAAACAAATCTGTAAACAAGAAAGTTGCCCACTATTACTATCATTATTATTATTAGCATCCTATTCCCACTCGGGCCCCTGCCAACATAATTAGACAAGGAAAAGATCTGAGAAATGCAACATTTGGAAAGTAAACGTCAATGCTAACATTATTGCAGATGGTATTATTGTAAACCCAGAAAATCACTAGAATTAGCTGAAAAATTCCTACAAAAGATGAAAATTTAGTAAATTAGCAGTGTACAAAATTAAAACACCGATATCAAAAGCCCTCATATGCACAGATAATTACCAGTTTGAAGACGGTGGAAGAAAAGAGCCAATTTATACTAATCAAATACCTAGAAAGACACTCAAGAAATGTACAAGATTTGTAGGAAGAAACATTTTAATGCTACTGAGAAGATTCAAGCAAACTGAAAGACTCAGCATATTCCTGTAGAAGAATGAACACCACAGAAGTCCCACTTCTAAGTTACTTTTCTACACACACAGACACATAAAAAGGAGTTGATTGTGAGGTTCATATAGAAAATATAACAAGGCAGAACAACAATGAAGCCTGACTGCGCGAGCACGTGGGGCTCAGAAAATGATACTTCAAAATACAGTGTGTGGATTCTGATCGATTCGAATGAAAGGAGATTTGAAGGCCTCAGAATCTCTCTTTGAAACTCTCCTCCTGACTTTCTGATCTTCTTCCTTTCCCTGAAGCAACAGGAAGGACTCTCTTTGGAATGTCTTTATCTGGCTGAAGACGCTATCTACTATCTTTCTCAAAGAAGCTTCTTTCCAAAAGAAATGCAATTTTCTTATGACTTCATCCTTAGGAATCTCAGTTAGAAAGAAAACAAAACTAGGAAAGATTAACCACTTAAGAATGGAAGTCACAGTGAGTCAGGTGCCATTACTGCACCCAGACAAACTTCTCCCCAATTCTCTGAGAGCCATTACCTAGGGGCTTCATCTGCATAAAAGACAAAATTTGTTCAGAGTAATGTTCTTTCATCACCTTCCCACCACCTCCCTCAGAGCTGAGAGGAGCTGTGTTCCAGCTCACACTGTCTTTGGGCCCACTCATTCCCCTGAAAATTATTTACTTCTACAACTCTTAATTTTTTCCCTATGATGAAGGATATAGAAGCATCTGGACTTCATAGGGTTATTGCGCTGAATGATTCTCCTGCCTTTTCTCTGTGCAGGTTAATAAACATGTGTGCCTTTTTGTCCTATTAATATGTATTATCTGTTTATTTTATAGACTCTACTTATCAAACCTTTAGAAAGGGGAGAAAAAGATATTCTCTTCACCCCTACAACTGACTTACCAGATATTAAAATATATTATGAAACTTCGTTAATTAAAATGCTGTGTCAAAAGTACACAAATGGACCACTAGAGAGGAATAGAAAGTTTATAAACAGGCTAAGTAGTCATAGAAATTTAGTGCATAATCAAGAGGCATCTAAGGGCAGCGCCTGTGGCTCAAAGGAGTGGGGCGTCGGCCCCGTATCCTGGAAGTGGCGGGTTCAAACCCAGCCCCGGCCAAAAACTGGAAAAAAAAAAAAGAGGCATCTCATCTCAGTAAGGAAATGATGAAAACAGTGTTGAATCAACTGGATAGCCTTGTGAACAAAAAAACAAAATTAAGATGGATTCTTAGCAGACATGACAGACAAGGGTAAATTCCAAATGACTACAAGATTTAACGTAAGCAGTAAAATGCATAAAAGTACTAGAAGGAAAGTAGCAGGATTCACAGCATGGGAACAATCTTTCTAACTGTATTATTGTCTAAAAGAAAGTAAAAAATTAGTAAATAAGGGCAAAGCAAACCAAAATCAATGAACCAACCAACCAAACGTAACACCTATGAGCAAAGTCAAAAGCCAAACAACAAAATGGGAAAAATAAATTTTGCAACTCACATCATGGAAAAAGGTCTAAATCCCTAAAGCACAAAGATAAAGAGCTCTTAGAAATTGGTAAGAGAAAGTCTAACATGACAACAGAAAAAACATAAATGACCTGTAAACACAGGAAAAAATGTCATAAATCACTCATCAAACATTCCTTATACTAAAAAGTACAAATTAAAATTATTCCAAGTTAGCATTTTTTAATTACCACGTATGTCTGATAACACACTTCGTTGGTATTCAGCAATAGGCCTTCTCAAAACTTTCTGGAAGGGGTGTAAATCAGCGTATATTCTATATTGGGCAACTTGTTATCAAAGTAACAAACGTATATTCCATTTCATTCCGCCATTATACTTTGGGGAATTTATCCTACAGACCTACTCACACATGTGCAAGATGACACGTGTACGTGATTATTCACTACAGCATCGTTTGTAATAACAGAAGACTGGACACACCGAAGTGTCCACAATGGAGGAGGGTTACATAATGATTTTTCCACTCAGTGGGACGTTACCGGGCAGCTATAAAGCTACCCTCTGGGCCCTGAGGAGTACATACGGTATACCATTTATGGTGCTAAAAACGTGAGGATAAGAATATCTATTACATTCGCTTGCTTATGCAAGAAGAAACTCCAGAAAGCTACATGAGACCAGTAACAGGGGTATGGAGTGGGGACCATTTGGACGGAAGAGGGCAGGGAAGGCTGTAGCAGGTGAATGTCCAACCTATTCAACAATTAAATTAAAAAGGAACAAGAAGGAAGAGGGCAGGGAAGGCTGTAGCAGGTGAATGTCTAACCTATTCAACAATTAAATTAAAAAGGAACAAGAAAATGCTAAAGTAGCTGTTTTATGTCTTGATTTGCCACAGGATCTATAAAATACAGCTCATGTGTTATCTCATTTCATTTCTTTTGCAGTTTTTAGCCAGGGCTGGGTTTGAACCCACCACCTCCAGTATATGGGGCCGGCACCCTACTCCTTTGAGCCACAGGTGCTGCCCCTGTTATCTCATTTCTTGACAACATAAGGAAGTCCAGTCCCTGTTTGACCTCAGTGCTGAATGGTTGTGGAGACCTGTCCTTGCAGTGTGCGGTCGGGAAGGTGCACCTGACCTGCCCAGCGTGCTGGGGCATTCTCCGAGCTCCTGCTCCGCAGGAAGGCTGTGAGGTTGGCTTTGGTTTGGTTTCTGCTATTCTAGGGGCATGGCTGCTTGAAGAAGGCTGATCTGTATCTGACGTAGAGATGTACACAGCCTCCTCAACAAGGACAGGATACAAGATGGGACAAATTTCTATCCAGTGTCTTAGTGAATTTGGGCTGTAACAAAATACTATAGACTGGATGGCTTTAATAAAGGGTTATTCCATACAGTTCCAGAGCCTGAGAAGTCCAAGGTCAAGGTGTGGCAGACTCAGTGTCTGACAGAAGCTCTCTGTCTTCACATGGCGTGTGAAGATGTGAGGATGCCCCAGAGAAAAGGCCATGTGAGGATGGAGGGATGTTCACGCAGCCTTTCCCAGGCAAGTACAAGCAGGGAGAAGAGAGCTGTTGTGTTTCTTCCTCTTCATAAGAGGGCACTAATCTCATATGGGGGCCCCATCTCATGACCTCATCTAAACCTAATTATCCCCCCAAAGCCTCAGCTCCTGAGACCCTCTCATTAGGAACTGGGGCTGACACAGGAATTTGGTGGTGGTGGAGGAACACATTTAGTCCATGGCATCAAAGGTTTGGATTTTGTATAAATTCCTCAACCAGGTACCATTTATTGTAATTTGGCCCTTTTCTTTTGTCAATGCATTTGTAAAACCTTAAATGTGTCTAAGGACGAGGCACCAGTTAGTCTGTATGTTCTCAGACAAATAAGAGCATCTTCTATTTCAATAGGTCTCCTTTAGGAATCTGTTTCAGTTTGACGGCTCTTGGTGCAATGGGAATCACTTATTGTGCAGCCACACATGTCAAGTGATCATCTTTCAGAAGAAGTCAAGGAACACACACGCAGGAGATCTCGGGTAGCCAGGTGATAGCCTGGCAAACACAGATTCTTGTTTGCAGTGGGCAGTTAGGTAGGCAGGGCCTAGAGGTTTTTGTCAACTTAAAAGTAAGGGCCAGAGGGTGAGTCCAGGAGTCGGGGCTCCAGGCTGCCGGTATAGGTAAGTGACAGCAGCAGGCATGTCTTTTAGGAACAGTGACCCAATGGGATAAGGCCGAGCCCCACCTGCAGGTAGAAGCGTTTGGACTAGGTGAACACCGAGGGTCAGGGCCGAGGAGAGCTCCCCATGGACCTCTGAGTTTCCCTGCATCTGGGAACCCGAGCTCTCTAACTCAACACATTATTACAATGCTTGTGCTTTCAAAGTCTATGGACGACAGATCAAGGTTCTAGAGGCCAAATTTAAATACACTTGGCCTTCAGTATCTATAGGGGATTAGTCCAGGACCCATACAGATATCAAGATCCATAGATGCTCAAGTCTCTTAAATAAAATGGTGTAATATTTGCATATAACCTATATACTTCCTCCTAGATAGTTTAAATCACCTCTAGGTTACTTGTAATATCTAACACAATGTAAATGCTATCTAAATAGCTGTTATGCTGTACTTTTTTTAAACCTTTTTTTATTGTTGTATTGCTATTTTCTTTCTTTCTTCTTTTTAATCTTATCTTTTCTTTTTAGATATGGGGCCTTGATATGTTGGTCAGGCTGGTTTTGAATTCCTAGCCTCAAGCAATCTTCCCACCTTGTCTGGGCTCCCGAATAGCTGGGACTACAGGCATGAGTCACTAATCTTGGCTTTTTGTTTCAGGTATTTTCAATTTTAAGCTAGGGGTGGTGCCTGTGGCTCAAAGGAGTAGGGTGCTGGCCCCATATGCCGGAGGTGGCGGGTTCAAACCCAGCCCCTGCTAAAAACTGCAAAAAAAAGAAATATCAATTTTCAGTTAATAGGATACAGGGGTGTGGAACCCACAGTATGGAAGGCTGACCACGTGTGTGTAAGGATTCTTAGCACAGCCTCCATCACCTTTGATGGTTAAGTCAATTTAATTTAGTCTATTCTAGGTAGTCTTAATTTAGACTAAGAACAAAGTTGCCCATCATGTCTTGCATGAGTCACCTATGGACGTAAGAATCATAGTTCAGCTAGTTCCTTAGTTATTTCTTACGCAGAATTTTAAAAAGGTACTTTAGCCTTCCATTACTATTCGATTTTTTTTGGCTCTTTAGAAAGCAGATGTTCGCCTTCTTTAGCCTCATCTTGTTTTCCATGACACTTTTAAAGTCTAGTTATGACGAGCTAGTCAACAAGGTGCAAAGTGTTTTTTTTTATTTTTTTGAAGATAATAAATTGAAAGTAATACATTTCTGATTAAGAAGCCTCTATTCTCCCTTTCTTTATAAGACAGGCATTAAAATTTAAAATCCAGAACATGGAATAAGAGGCGCTAATGAAAATGTCACCAAGTGTGAGTTTAGATTGTAAAATGTTGCTAATCTAATAAGAAATACAGGATGAGTATGAAGGGTCAAGCAACTCAGATACAATCTGTTCCATGCCTTTGAAATGCCCTCCAAATTTCACGCAAAAATTGTTTGTGATTTGTTTTGGTCACTGATGACTCAAATTATTAAAAACAAAAAGAAGAATCAAACCTGAACAAGTCCATTTAGAGAGCACCCCCTCTGAAGCCAGTGGAAATGGTTTCTCGAGTCAAAGTCACTTGTGTTTGGAGTCTTAATACTGAGGCATTTCTCTTGTAAGACAAATCTGGTTTCAATCTGCCTTTCTTTAGTTTTTATCAGTGTTGGCCCAGTTTTCCAAAGCTGAGCTAAAATGGAAATATTCTTCCCCCCTTTAACCCATCTGTCTCCTTTTATTTACATAATATAACATCTTATTCCTTGAAGAATGCTAAGGTTTTTTTAAAAAGGCAAAATGGAAGTGGAAAAGAAAGTTCTTCCTCACAAAATGAAACCTAGGATTTTCCCCTTTGGATTTATACCCAACCAGCTCTCAGCATCACAGTAAATTTAATAAAAATTAGTCTGAGGCGAGAAGGGACATCAGCAAGACCATTTCTATAAGATGCCCATTACTTAAGAGTCACATTGCATTTGTTGAGTGACTCCGTGACACCTCCCCAAAGGCAGACGGCAGGAATATTTCTGATAACCTGCTAATGCTGGCCTCCTTAGTCCAGAGTGGGGAAATCAGCCTGGGTAATTACTTTGCTAATTACCAGCAAGGGAAGGGCTTACAATTATGCAGGCTCTGTTGTTACCACCACTGCCAACAGAGTCATTTATCAAGTTATGACGTCTCATTGAGGGAACTAAAAAGGCCATTACCACTAAGAAATGATTTCTACAGAGGACTTAATTACTACTATATGTATCTTTAATGTTGGCTGAAAATACACAAGAAGACAAGCAGATGTGGCATGTGACAAAGTCCTCATTGAGTGTGTCAGCCCTAATGGCATATTTCAAAAGATATAAACCATTTTAAAAAGATCAAGAGATAAAAGTAGATTTTCCTGCCCTCTCAAAATAATTGTAGTATTTGCTGGGGAGGTCAAAGTTTCTGCACACGGTAACTGACAACGATAGTTCTATGACTTTCGAGTGAAAATTAGGGGAGGGGACAGGTGAGCAGCTCAGTGTGTGGTGCTAATCTGGTTGTGTCAGAGTCACATCTGAATGTTTGTGTACGCGTTCTAATATTTCCTCATCACCAAGGCTTTTTGCTTCTCTCCCACCCCAGCTATTTCTAGCATTCATCTGCCCTTGTGAGGGTGGCAATAAACCAGCACCCTCTGGGCGCCTCTGCCACTTCTGTCCCCTCCACTCTCAACGCACAAGTGCTCCCAGCTTTGATCACAACAGCTTAACGACAATGCAGAGGCTTTTAGGAACACAACTGACCTCTCACAAACAAGGGACAGAGGCCTAACTACTTCCCCTATGTTCACAGTTTCTTGTTACAGCACAAAATACGTAGTCAGAAATAACAGAATCTTTGGTTGCAGGAGAACCATTAACCCTTTCGGGTCCAAATTTTCTGCCATACACATACTTCCCAGTTCATATTTATTGTGGATGGGAAAGAGGTTGGTGAATTGCTTGTAATTATCCTGCGGTTTTAAAAGAGAAAAACATAAATAGGAACTCAGCTAATGATTTTGCTACCTATTTTAGGTTACATAAAGGGTTTTTCTTTATTTTTGCTTATAAACAAAAGCAAAACAAAACAAACCAACAAGAAACAAAACTCTGACATAGGATCAGAAAGGATTAAAGGGGTATTTTTGAGTAAAGGAAAAAACCATTACTCCTTGTTGAAGCCCTCACCTGGCCTGCTTTTCCAATTCCCATTAGCAGAAAATTTTGCTTCTGGATAGAAACCTTTTCTTTTGTTCTTTGGCCTGAAGTGCATTAAAATCAAATTTTCCTTAAAAATAGAATTTGGAGTAATTCCGCAAATGGCAGGTGCTTCTGGGCCATGAAGATGGGAGGAGGGGCATGTCAGGAGCCCATTCTGGCACCTGGGCCGTCTCGGGACACAAATGGACACAGATTAGAGGGACGGGGAACACTCAGAGTTACAATCACAAGACAATGAAGATGAAGGACAGGGCAGGAGCTGTCCCCAAGAGCTGCTGGGAAGGGACTAAACAAGTACATAGGGAAATGTCAAGTTATGTTTGCTTACTGATGAACTCAAGATGAAAAAGGAGAATAAACCCTCAGGAAACAAGGCAAGTTGCCACAAAGGTGATAAGAAGAACCGCAGGTTCCGAATCCCTGGTGTTTTATTAAGAAAATAAACTTTAAAAGCATACACAAGCATCTGATTTTAATGCTAGTTTTGCCAAAAGTCAGCACGATTAACTGTTTTTCTCTGTGGGTCAGTGGCAATGATGTGCTGAATGGCACCCAAAGGGGCTGGTACTAACAGCCCTGGCGTCTCTCACCCTCAGCTCCCTGGGAGGCTGCCCGCCACCCGTGGGTCTGTGCACCTCTGCAGACAGGCTGCACCTCTCCTCTTGGACAAGCTCGTCCCACCTGTCCCATCTCTGATCAGCTGCGGCGCCTCTTCTTTCTCTCCTCTCCCCCCGTTTTCCCAGTTCACGGGGCGCACAGAGGTCCCATGCAGCCGAGAAGCCCAGCAGCTCCAGGCCCTTTTCCTGGCCTGATGGATCAGGGTGTGCGAGTGGCTCACTCTTCCAAGGGGCATTTAATCAGCAAACCTTCTGCAGTCACCACCTGCAGGCTCCCTGCAGGGCCAATTCTGATGCCAGGACAAAGGCCCAGTGTGCACTGACTTTCCGTGAGGACCCAGAGGCAGGCAAACACCTGCCCGCTGGCAACAGGAGGCGGCGTTTGAAACTTTGAACATGATAGTGAAGGGAAAACCCATTTGCTCCTCTCTGTGCCAGCTTTCTCGTCTTCCAGCTTCCTGAATTGTCTTGCTCTTTCCCTAACTTGTCAGCTACAATTGGCCGGAGTGCAGTCTTGTGCTGACTCAGAATGGAAATGTGTAAAAATCTTTAAGCTAAGTACTTCCTTTACTTTTCCAAGATGATGAGGATCTGGGTTCCTCTTTTTATCCTTCGGTTTCCAAGAAGCTAACTGGCTCCTGCTCAGGTCTCCGTGTCTTCACTCTGCACACACCCTGGGCAGCCCGGCGTCACCTGCCCAGTGAACATGCAAGTCCTCAGACCTCCCCGACCGGTCCAGTGTCCCTGTCATCTGCTGCTGGGTTACCCCGGAGGCCACCCTTCACAGCTTTTCTCCCAATTTGAATTTCGCACCATTCACCTCTTCTCACCCACGGTGTATACGTGAGGAAGGAACGGCTTCCAGTTTCGTCCCCCCAATTCTCAGAGCTGGACCGTGTCAGATACATAGCAGAGAACCAAAAGTACTTGCTGAATGACGGAATGAGTAAAAGGGGTTGATCCGGTATTTGTTCTTTTCTCGGGGGATGCTTTCCCGGCCAGTTTCTCTTTTTCTTATACCAGGTCTTTCTCAGCAGAGACAATAGGGTCACTCAGCTTTCCAGTGACCACCTGAGGGCACCCGGGCAAGTGGCACTGAGAAGGCTTTTCGTCTCGTCTAAGGTCAAAAGCCCAGTGTGATCTGGCCGGACAGCTCATTATACTGGGCGTTGAGTCTTCTCTTTGATAAATGAAGCTCAGTATGTTCTGCCCCTGCTGCCTGTGTGGGCTACTGTGTGACAAAAGTGATTTTCAAAGGTGCTACCGATGGATAATGGTTAGCTGAAAATAAAATGCTCCGTGGCCCTTCCCTACCATTTCTTAGAATTTCACACACTGTTAACGTGTTCTCTAGAATGTGCTCCTTCTTTACGAAAGGCTTAATTCCTGTAAACTGATCATCTGGCCATCGATCCATGCTGTAGGCAAATTGTCACTGACTACACAACTCCGTGAGCAGTGACAGCACAGAATGCTGATGTCCTCTAGGGACCTCAGGTCACTCTGGTAGAAGAGAAAGGTGCCTTGCCCAGATCTAAGGTCGGAGAAGGCTGTGGGTAGGTGAAGTCTGTGCTGGGATCTGTACGTCCATTAGAAGGGGAAGGCGAGGCGAGGAGGACGCATAGCGCTGCCGGAGAGGGTGGAGCAGGTGGCTTGTGGCAGCCTAGGTAGAGGCCCAGATGGGAGAGGAGCCTGGAGGACCCAAAATGGTGCCCATGTGTAGAGTTTCAAGTCAGGGAACAGAGGAGATGGCAAGAGCGAAGGAAAGGCTAGAAGGGAACAGATGACAAAGGGTTTCCTTAAGAAAGTCTGACTTGTACCACAATTTATTAATCCATTCGTGAGTTGATGGGCCCAATTCATAATTGCTAAGTCGTGGAAGGAGGAGTTACTTTTAAAATAACTTGGAAACTAAAGCAGGGGGAGTTCCAAAGGGGAAGCTCTGCTGATAACCTCAGGATATTTACTACAATTTGGAGTCCAACCTTTATCCTTGATGTGAGAAAATTAGGTTTCATTATCAACTGACTGATAAGATTGAAAGGAATGATAACCATAGCCAGCTGAAGTATGATTAAGTGTACTAAAACCTTTCTTTATAGGAGAGGTAGCTATTTCCATGATCTTTTTTTCTTTAAATACATGTATTTTATTATTCTTCATTACATTATTCCCCCACCCCCCCAGTGGTAAGACAGAATTTATTTACAGAAAAGAATACAGAAAACACTAAAGCTCCTGGTAGAGGGAGAGAATTCAAGTGGGGAGAGAGAAGCTCTCTCCGTTTCTCTCCTGGTCTTTCCCCGTCTCCTCCTTTAGG
>CAUYON010146914.1:0-28677 GCA_963573935.1 Arctocebus calabarensis
TAGTGATCAAGAAAATGCCATGAAGGCTAACTGTAACAGTACGATCAAAACATTTCTGAATGTATATGAATCGTGCCCTATGATTGCACCAATGTACAGAATTATGATTCAATAAAATTATAAAAAAAAAAAAAAGAAAAAAGAAAAATGACATTGGTGTAGAAAAAGTTTCTAATACTCAATACATTTAAATATTTAAAATATTCTTCAAGGCCTTATTTTTATGTTTTGGGGTTTCCTTATTGTTAGCAATTATGTTTAGGAGAATTCATACAGTCAAAATAGGAAAGGAAGAAGAAATTATAATAACTAATTCTTAGACATTGCCATTAGTAATGCTTAGAGGAGGAAAAATAATAGACATCAAATGTAGAAATGGAGGTGAGTGAAGAGGTGGGATGTGGGAAAGAAGAGAAATTTAAAATGTGGAATGAATGGAGATGTATCTTCTAAATGATAAACAGTGATATTAGTGAAATAATATTTAAATCATACATCTGCATTACAGTTGCAAAGAGGATTATGCTGGAGTGAGGGTTTGGGGTTTGAAACGCTGCATTGGTGAGTATATTTTGTCTACGATTATTGCTTTAAAAACGTCTACAACTCTTCTGTCCTTGGAGTTGACTTTGTTAGGAGAAAAGTTTAAGCAGATGCCAGAACAACATTCTTTCTCCCTTTAGAGGCCTGGGAAGTTTAGTGATAAATACTGAGCTATATTTGCATACAAGTCACTCTCTTGAAAAAAGTCTGCTTTCTTGACACTCTGGCACTGTAGTTCATTGTGAATTTTTGTTTTTTTTTTAATAAATTGCTGCTTTGTTTTTAGAAGCTGCCTGATTAACTTATTTTGTTCTAAAAACTACTAGAGTGACATTAACTGTCTTTTGCTTCCTGTTTTGGAAACATTTGGAAATCACTTGCTGCTGAGAATTTTCACTCCCTTTCTTTTTTTCTGGTAGAATTTTCTGCATTGTTATTGTTGTAAATGATTTAGCTCATTCTTTAATTTTGAATGGATCACACAATCATCTTTATGTGTCCAGCTGTCTTTTGTTTGAAGAGACATGCCATAAATTGTTCACTGCTGAATCAGATTAAAATGACTTTAGTGTTATTCGCTTTTTGTTTGTCTTTGTGGAGGATTCACGCTCATGAGTTACAGCACAGGGATCAGACACAGAATAAACTCTTTTTCTTACTCTTCAGGATCTGGTATATTAGATTCTCAGCCAAAGTGAGAAAAAGTCTGAGTCTGATTTTAATAATTCTCTTGGGAGCTAATTTTAAAGTAATTCTACTAATTTAAATCAATAACTCTTACTTTTGTTGGAATCAGGAAACTAAGATGTTCTACAAGCTATGACTGGATAACAATACTTATGTGCACATGTGCCTGTGCACACACACAATTTTGCAAACAATTTCAAGAGATTCATAGAAGCCTGGGAGACTATCTGCAGACACAGTTTAGGAAAGTCTGCTCTAGTTATTTCTGAAAAATTCTGTAAATTCAAGAAGGAAAGGTGTCTAACTAGTGAGTTTCCATGACACTGCCCCCTCTAATTTATCTCAAATTTCATCACTCTCCACCCACGTACTCAAGCCAAAAAAAGCATGGAGTCCTCTTTGATCCCCCTCTCTCCTTTGACCTTCTCAGTGAGTCTTGCTGCACCTGCCTTAAAAATACATCTCAAACTCGCTGCATCTACACTACCTCCACCATAGTGTAGCGTAGTTTGAATCTCTTCTTACCTAGTATACAGTAAAGACATCCCCAGTGACCTTCCACTTTCATCTTTGCTTTGCTTAAATCTCTTTTTTTTTCTACACAGCATTGAGAGTAATTTTTCTAAAAGAGAACTTAGACTCTGTCCTCTGCTCTCCACTGCCTGAAATGCTTCAGTGACTTCCCTACGCATGTAGAATAAACCCAGACTGCTGACCAAGGATGTCAGGGGCCTGCACTCCTTTCTAAAAGATCCAGCTTGACCAAGTGAACCAGGCCACGTTCACTCCTAGCTTAGCTGGTTTGGTCTGGCATTTGCTTCCTGTTGCATCATTGCACCTTTGCTTTCTCATCTCAGCTCCTGTCTGTGTCACCATAATTGTATTTTGATACTTTACTTGCTTTGGTTTACCCTCTAGAATGTGTAAATTTGGAAGAGAAGGGATGCACACACCTGGTTGTGCTATGTCCTCTGTGTCTCCTTAATACTTGGTAGGTAGTAGGCTCTTAATTAATAAGTATTTATGGGATGAATATATGGAAAAATATGAGGTTCCCCCTATTTCACCCTGGCCACCCTGGGGAAGGATAATTGGCATTACCCTTTTCTCTAGTATTTGACTTTACGATATTACTTTAGTAACTCATTCAGAAGCTCATTCATTAATGCTTGTCGAATACCTCTCATTGTGAGATATCTTCACATTATTTATTTTAGGCTGCAAGCTCATGCAGGACTGATTTTTTTTTTTTTTTTTGGTGGGGGAGGGAAGTGATTCAGATTTTGTGAGAAGGCCCAATTGGCATAATTGAGGCTTTCTTTCATTTTTTTTTTAAATAAAGAAAGAGAGGATTCAGAAAGAGTTGGCTTCTGTCAACATGAATATTTGTCATAGAAGAATTTTCTTCATTGTTATTAAAGGTATTGTTATGTTACCCTCAGATATTTCAAAGTTTCATCAAATAAATAGTCCATAAGTTTTCCACTTAAAAGACATGCTCTATCTTTTGCATGTGAAGGAAAGAATAGTTTGTATTTATTTTTTTTCTATGCTTTTAGGTGGGTCTGTTTTAGATTAGGAATTCACTACTGACCCTTTTTTATTTTTAATTATTAAGTACAGTTCCCTTGATTATTTATATTTTAAAAAGTTGAGTATGGACTGGATTGTTGGTCTTTAAGAACCCAAGTTTATGGTACATTTTGAAAAAAAATTCTTAAATAGAATTTTTGTTGTTGTTTCTCAAATTAAATAATGAGTAAGCCTAACTGACATTTATTCTTTCACCAAATATTTATTAAGCTCTATGTGTGGCATCAGGAATGCCACTGAGCCTATCGAAAAAGGAGTATTTCTTATCTTTTAAAGATGCTTTATCTGCTGAATACTGCTCCCCTTTTTATCTCCCTCCTTACTTTCCACCTCTTATTTACTCTCTATTTTATTTCCATTTATATTTATAGTTTGCTGCTCTTTGCCTTCAGATGGTAGCTGAATTGTGATATTCAGGTTACTCTATTGGCTTTGCCAACTATACTGAAATCTGATGGAAATTGAAATTTTAATGTCTCTTGAGAGTCATAAGCAAACCCAAGGTTGGACTATGTGCTTTTCAGGATCCAATGGAGCTTACACTGGATAGGAAGTGTCCTATCTATGTGGAAAGAATCCCCCTATTTCACCCTGCACCCTAAGGAAGTAGATGATCAGGGTCCTCTCTTTCACATACCAGTGGCATGAAAATGTGCACATAGGAAGGGTACTGTTAAATTATTTGTGTTGCATGTGGTTTTCTAGATCTCCAGTGAATTGCAGATTTCTAGCATTGCTTTCTGATGTGTACTAGACTGAGAAGCTTTTCACAGGGTTTTTGAAATGATTCTCATAGCTGAGCTTATCTATAGGTTAGAAAAATACCTCACTGGAGTTATCCTTCAATACTTTTTTCTGCTATTTGAATGTATTTTATTACAATAGTCCTTCACCTCTTAATTCTTAAGAGCATTTTTACAAGATTTTCATTTTCATATTGGCGTGTTCCCATGCTTGTGTTTACATGTCATGAACAGATGCTTTTGAGTGACAGTTAATTTTCCTTTTCATTACTGTCCTAATCAAAATTATCTAAATTCCAGACATTTCCACATATCTCTAGAACAATAATAATAATAATAGATATTCATAATTGTTACTGAGAGACATGACAAGAGCCTGAAATGACTTGCATACCATTAAGAAAGGAAGAAAGGGAGTTTTTGAAAAAGATAATTCCATAGCTTTCTCATTGAAGAATGGCAGATCCTTGGTGTGGCAAATATTCTTCTATATTTGGCAGTCCAAACTAATAAATAATCCCTCCCTCTTCCCCCCAATTCTTATCAGGGTCTCGGAATCCTCTAAGCTCTTCTCAACAGCTACCAGGGGTTGGTGAGAGTTAACAAAAGAGGTAAAATCTATTTAATAACAAACTTGCCTGAGTCACTGTGACCATGATGAATAGTGCCTGCTGAACCCTGAAGCAGGGTCCTGCCTGCCAGAACAGCCATGAGTGCAAAACATTGCTGCCCATCTTGGTGAATGAGGAAAGATTTGGGGCCTTGTGCTGGCAGTGGAGACCTCTAGCCTGGAAGTTAAAGTATCATTTTTGCTCACAACCCCTTGACCTCAATTCCTTGGGTTTCCCTCAACCACAAAAATCCAAAAGGCATCATCCTACCACACTCCCAGATGTGGCAATAACATAAACTATTTGGCAAAAGGCACTAATGACTGTCATGACCCATAGGATGCATTTTAGAGCTCAGCTTCTCAGTGTATTTCAAGAATGCTCTTTCTTTGCCCATATAATTAATAGGATGTTTACTCTATTTTTTGGTTGAAAAGCAGAAAACTTCTTGAGGCATCTCTACATTCTGGGAAATGATAGCTGAGATTTGCAAAGAATGCCCCCTGAATCTTTTGTCTTATGCAATGTCCTGCAAATAATAA
This sequence comes from Arctocebus calabarensis, assembly GCA_963573935.1. Taxonomy (NCBI): domain Eukaryota; kingdom Metazoa; phylum Chordata; class Mammalia; order Primates; family Lorisidae; genus Arctocebus; species Arctocebus calabarensis. The sequence continues at coordinate 4,720 of CAUYON010146914.1, forward strand.
TAGTAATAAAGTAATAATAATTATCTTTAGTTAAGACAATTGGAAATTGCACACACAATATATCTTCCTTTTGAGAAGTCACATTATTCCATTAGTGAATTAAATGTCTTGAAAAGTACTGCAGTAAAGAGAGCCATTTTGCTTCATTTAAACCAGTGTTTTTCAATCTTTTTGACCATGTGATTATTCTTCTGTGTAATGTCAAATAATGCCTCATGGAACTAGTGTTCTACTATATCTCATAGGAGTAAAATACTGCAGAGTACATGGAAATGTTTATAAACTTGGGAGGCATTGAAACAGCATGGGCAGCTGAAACTCCTAGCCAGGATTTTCATTTAGTAGCTATGTGACCTCAGACATGTAGTTTAACATTTTTAGCCTCAACTTCTGATTATGGACATTGGGAGCTGATATTCTCTACCTCATGGAGTGACTGATTATCACTAGAACACAGTATACAGCAAACAAGTGTTATATTTTTTCCTTCTCCTTCTGATATTGTTTACTTCTTCACTACATATTTAGTTTAAAATAAACATAAATTTTCCAGAGATGAGGCTCCTAACCAACTATAATTCTTTTTCCTTGAAAGATTCATAGTACAATGGGTAACATTCAGCCCAAGAATCTGTACTAGAATGCTACCAGGCTGCAGTCTCCGCTTTCTTTTTACCTTCTTGGAAAGCCACTAGTTTACTGCTCTCTATGAATATAATTCTTACCTTTGAGTATGCAGATAAGTTCAGCAGTTTTGAGGGCAGTTCAAGGCACACTGCTTAGAGAAAGATAATGCTTCTCTTCCTCCAGATGATCAAGGACTCATCATATCCCTGGCTCAAAGCATATCCCAGGACAAAGCATGAGATAGTGGATATTTGTGGTACATTTGCCTTGAGATCCAGCTATGAGCAGAGTACTATCATTATCTTAATCATACTGTTCTGGAATTTATCATATTCTGGAAATCACATTTGCTTAAAATTACATCCATGTCATTTATGCTTATAGTTGATGAAAACCTCATGAACTCTTTGTTGAGTTACTGAAATGATTATGTTAATATCCAGTGGAAGAGATGAGGCTCAAACTAGCAAGATGCTTCTTCAGAATTGTATTTCTTAATTAGGAGGTGGAATAGTATTTCTACCTTTTTCATATGAAAATTCACTGAAGTGCTTACCTTGAGATTAGTAGATTACTTTTTGAGATGCCATCTACTTTGGTTCAAAGCTCTATGACTGTGCTATTTAAATCAATTAAATTGAATCTTAGAAAGTAGCCCACAGTCCATCCCATTGTATTGTGAAGTGACATTAAGGATTATTTTAAATATTTACAAGGACTTGGAGTATTTTTTAGACAAATAATGAATTATGCAGGGGCTGCAGAGGCTTGTGAGACAAGATGGAACATTCCTTGCTCATCATTAAACTACATACAGATCTGTAGTAGAGATGAATACAGACTCTTTTTATTAGTTCAGAAGAATTTTCTGTCCCATTACTTGATAATGCCTTCCTGAACATTCATATACATACATGCTAATCAGCCTCATCAGAATTGATGATATTTTGATGATTTGTTTTATTTTGGTGACTCTTATATTATGAATCCCTAGAATAGATCATAGAGAGAAAAATAAACGGGGGTAAGTCTGAGCAACTCTGAGAATGATATTCCGCTGTCATCTTTAATTAATACCTGAATCAGTACATTTCCATTTCTCTATCATGATTCTATATTTAAATATTTCATATTTGTCATAGCAATTCTCCTAAAATTAATTTTAAACATCAATTATTATCCTTGATGAGCAAATTTTGAACTTTTCAAATTTATTTTGAATAAAATTGTAACAACATAATGAAAATTTAATGTCGTTGGGCAGATCCTCGGTTTTGCAGTCTCTCACTTTGTTCTTCCCTCCACTAGGCCTTTGCAGTTGTTTCTGTGGTTCCTGAGGCAGCATGGGAGGTCCAAAAAATGACACATGAGTCTTGTGTTACTTGTCCACACTCATTGGTGGTGACTGCTCAGAGCTTGGTATTGGCAAGGATTCTGGGACTTTCTGTTTCAAGAAAAGAATTTTATGCTTGGTTATTGATGTCTGCCATACGTATAGCATTGGAAAATAGTGGCAGAGGCACAATGTTTCTCCATGTCATGTGTAGTAGAAATGGTTTTGTTCTGGAAAGCTGAGGAGCCGAGTTTTAGTCCATTTGTGCTGCTAATTAACTATGTGACTTTGAGCAAATTAGTTAACTTCTCTAACCCCCCATTTTAAAAAATCTGACAAGTAAAGTATTAGAATCAATATAGTTTAAGATCCATCCTGAATCTAAAATGTCATGGCTTATATACTTACTAGGACATCCAAGATACCCTGGGTCCCTGGTCATTTTTAGAATCTCCAGAACTTCTTTTTAGAGTTACCAAATAGGGTAGACTGTTAGAAAACTGACCTGAATACATCATGTCCTGTGTCTATATCCCTTTCCAGTGTAATCTCTCTACTCATCCTGTTATGAGATGGAATTTATTTCTCTACCTTGAATCTGGATTGGTTTGTAATTTCCTTTGACCAAAGGAATGTGAAGACCTTAAATCTTAAAAGAAGTTAGAGATTCTACATGTGGATTAGATTAAAGAATTTGTAGTGTGAGGAGTCTAGTAAATTTAGCCCAGCACACACTCTAACACCCCTTCCATCTGAAAGTAGTTGTGTGTCTAGACAAGAACCACAGCAGAAATTGTTCACAGACTTATGAAAAAAAAAAAACATCGATTTTTTTAACCCATTATATTTTGGGGTTCTTTAATCATGCAGCAGTAGATAACTAATAGAGGAATTAGAAGTCAGGAATCTCAGATGCTCTCTGAGGATTAAGGCCCCTTAGTCCTTCTCCAAGTTGACTTTTATTCTCCAGAAGGATAGCTGTGCTATTTCATAGCTTATTGGTCTTAGGGGTCCAAGAGGGAAAAATCCAAAGTTGCAAGGTCACTTAAGGACTAACCTTGGAAAGTCACACAGCAACATTGCAATAGTCTGAATATTTAATCCTCCAAATCTCATGTTGAAATTTGATTCCTAAGATTGGAGGTAGAATCTAATGGGAGTTGTTTGGGTCATGAGGACAGATACTTTATAAAATGGTTTGGTGCTATCGTATATTAATGAGTTCTCATCTCACTCTATTACTTCCTGGGACAACTAGATTTTACATAGAGACTGGCACTACTCTCCTCTTTCTCTTGCCTCCTCTCTTGCTATATGATCTCTACACTTTGTCTCCCTTTACCCTTCCCCCATGAGTGGAAGCACCATAAGGCCTTCACCAGATATAGATGCCAGGGCCATGCTTCTTGTACAGCCTGCAGAACTAAGAGACAAATAAACCTCTTCTCTTTATAAATTACACAGCCTTAAGTATTCCTTTATAGCAACACAAAAACAGATGAAGATAAACACTTCCACAATATTCCATTGATCAAAGCAAATCTCAGGGCCAGTCCAGAATCAAAGGGCAGAGAAATAGACTACAACTCTTGATGGGAATAGGGACAAAGTCACCTTGCAAAAGGTTGTGTAGGATGGGCAGGAGTCTTGTGGTCATATCTGCAAATAAAAAACCACATCAGCTTTAGACACTTGACTAGTCAAAGATTCTATTCAATTTCTTTATTTCATTGCACATATTCTGAGTTAGCAGTGTATCATCAAGAGTTTAACTTATGGCTCAGCATGTTGTCACAACACTTTAATGTAGCAAAAATACCTAAAGTGTTCATGTCCAAAGCGACAGAATCATTTCTGAGCTAGTGGTGGGCATGGACAGGAAGAGAGAAAGAAGAAGCATTTCTAAATTTCTGGTGGTCTCTTGTAATATAAATCATATGAGAAAGTCGATGAGTCTTGATAATTAGATTGTCCAACAAGCAAAAGGATTCAGTGTGTCTGACAACCTGACCCATGGATATAGATTTCTGTATCTATTCTTCCTCAAGAATCTACCAAATGAGTCAAAGTTACCCTGAAGCAATCCAAAGTCAAGGATGGAAAGGGGCAAAAATGTAGGCTCTGCATTCCTCTTCACTTCCTCCAGCTCAACCTTTGGCGCACAATGCTTCTCTTACTCTTGGTCCTCTTACTCACAGCCTGTCTGTTCGGTAAGACCATACTCACTATCTGGCACTGAGGTCTCCATCCACCTTGGAATTTTATATCTCACCTGCTTTCTTTATTCAAAGCTCAGTGTTTCTCAGGCCTTTTTAGATTGGCATAGTATCTTTGTTTTTCATGAAATCTGTAGTTTTCTCCCATGAACAGAGGACTCTGGGAGTGCAGGGAACACTTTTAATAGGGGGATAGGAAAAGAGAGTCATGAAAGCTATAAAAAATATATATACCACAGAACTTTCACTAATAACATGGGATTTTGGAGTCAGACACACTGGTTTGAATTCTAGTTTTGATCTCCTTCTGGGTGTGCTGTCTTGGTGAGTTTCTCATGTTCTATAAGCAGCAATTCCCTCATCTGTAAAATGGGAATTATGATAGTACTTTATGGATTATTTGGAAAGATTAAATAAGAATATATATAAAAATGAAATGGTACCTTTGGCCAATAGAAGAATATATGACTACTTTCTTTGAAACTAATCTTACATTGCTAGATCATTTTCAAGGACAGATTTTGGTCTAAATTTAGAGAAATGGTTGTACTTTAGAAAATAGAAATGCAAGACAAGACAAAAAAGTTTATCTAACACTCTGTCAGTGTTAGATCCAACCTCCTCTGTGCTCCCACAGCATTCTATACTGATTTCTATCAATAGCGTTCATCTCTCTGTGTTGTAATGATCTGTTTGCTCTGCATGCAGTTTGAGACATTAGAGTGTGAACTCTTCAAGGTCAGCTACTCTGTCCTATTCATCTTGGCATCCTAAGTCCCAGCAAAAACCCTGGGCTGGGAGGAGGTCCTCATTGTAGGATGGATGAATGAGTAGGTTGCCAGCACAACTGACTGGTTGAATTACTCCCCCATTTTTAAAATATAGTTTAATTCTTATCTGCTCCTAGAAGTCATCTTTGATTTTCATCTACTATGACAAATCTCTTTATCAACTATATGGCCTAACTTGTAACTACTTCCCTTTTCTTCCTTTAAAAAAACTGTTATTTCTGAACAGATTTTTCTACTGTAGATCATAGACAGAAGTAAGATCCCATCTTGATCGCCCATTTTGCAGGTTTTCACACATGATAAATATTGAGCAGACACATAGTAAATTCAGTTCAGTAAGTTTAGTTCTTCGAGAGTTATCATGCAATGTTGGGTAAAAAACTTTAACAGAGGTGTTAATCCTAAGAAAACAGGATGCAGAAGAAAATATGTCCTTATAGCCTCTGTATAATGTGAGATTTACCCATTAACAAAGCCTAAGAGTCTACAAATTAAATTATATTGCATCTGTGGTATTATCTTAAAACAATCAGCATATAAACAATGACACTAGAATTACAAGAGTTGTCTGCTATTCTTCAAAATTAATTTTCTTTCCCTGAGTTGTTTTTCCAGGAGCAACATGTACCATGTAACATCTTCAGGCAATACAGGGTTTTCTCCCAAGGCATATGTTTTGTGAAAATACTTTTATTCTTAGATGAATTTGTGAATAGCACACTGTGTTGTGTTCTTGCGTGTTGCAGATAATATACTTTTTTACTGATTAGAGTTGGAAGAAACTCTTTTAGTTGCATTGAAAATAAATATTAGTGTTTTATCTTTGAGATGTCAATACTACAACATGTTTTGTGATTGTTGTTTAATTCTCAAAAGTATAGAAAGTGTTATACAGAGTCATTAAAAGGATCTACAAAACAATTGTGGATATTGTCAGAAGTTTTCATGTTTGTCATCTTTCTGTGGTTTGGTGAAGTCAGGGCCTAAGGGACGGTGTAAATTAAAGTAGGAAGGAGAAAGATGAGGAAAGGTCCCTTTTAGCAAAGAAAAAGCAGCTCAGTAGGAGTGGAAGAGGGCAATCTGCTAAAAGGAAATGAAAGGAAATTCTTCATTTCTAAACGGTTCATTGACCTGTGATAATAAAGCAGCCCTGCCAAAGAAGGATAATTATCTTTTTAAGTATCAGATGCCCTGTGGGTGAAGGCCTCCCTTCTTCTTTCTTGAAAAATGAACTCAGATTAAACAAATGCCCCTTTTCCTAGTTTACTGTTGACATGAGTTTTCTGATTATGAGCAAAATTAATCAGTTTTCCCCTTTCCTTTCCCCTCTCTCTTATGGAAATCAGGCTGGCCCAGCTGAGCTCAGTGTGTGTCCCTTTGGGCCCTGAATTCTACAGTAGTGCATGGGGCTTGATGTTCTGGTGAAACTAGCAATTGTAGAATTGTGGTTTTATTATGCCCTTTTGCTGCTTAGCTCCTGGCAGAAGCATGCTGTCTTAAAACAACAAGAAGAAAGGAAAAATGAAAAAAAAAAAAAAAAAGTACGAACGTGCTTGTTTTCTTGCTAGTATCTGGAACTAAACAAATATTAATATAGATTTTTGTGGCCTATACACATGTACATCAAATACATATGACTTCAAATATAAAAAAGGGCTGATATGTAATTGGAGGGATCAGAGTGAACATCAATTGCTACTGTAAGTTACCAAACTTATGCCTTTTTGTTCTAGACCTTGTTTGCTCAGACCAGTAATGTAAATATGTTGCATTGTGTAACTTATAAAATATACTAAGGATGTTTTGTTTTTATAAGCAAACAACCCTTTTCCTTGATGATAATTTACCTTCATATGTCTCCTTGGATTCTGAATAATCAGTCTGAAGAATCTTGTCACAAATTGCTTACCCACAACTCTTAGTTATAGATGAACGTCATTGTACATTTTCAGAATGTTTACATTTTTTAAAAAAATAAAATAAACATCTACTATTGAATGTTCATTGCTTGTTTTTCCTATTTTTCTAAAGAGACTTTTAAATTAAAATTTTAATCATGATGCTCTACCTGGACAAACCAGCTGATATTCCAGTTGCTTCTCCAACCTTGTGCCTTTGGTTACTGGGGAACATAGAGCTTTAGAATATGGGTCAGGAAATAATTGTCCAGACTAGCTCTTGCCTCTTGGCATAATTATCACAGCCGGCACTTAAATCTGTCTGTACACTAAAATTCCTTTCTCTTAAGAGAAAATTTTCTATACATCATTTCTTTCCCTTCAAAATATAATTAGCCATGTTTATAAGCTTTCTTTGAACTCCTTGGTGTTTAATGCTTTGTACGTATTTGTTTTTTAACTCCTTAATCTATGAGAGTTTAGGCCCTGGTCCCAGGAGATTCAATAGTGGGGGTAGAAACTGCTCAGTCACAATACTGCCCCATACAAGCACAGTGTGCCTTAACAGATCTCTCTGTAGATGTCCTGTGTACCAACTGTGGTCACTGGAGTGCTTCCTCAAGAAGCGTCCTAATGAAATGACTGATTTGTTTATGGGTAACCCATAGAGTCGAGACAGTGAGAAAAAGCATTTCCAAAGGACCTCTCTCATCTTCCCCATGTAGGTGAGGGTACAGATTACTCAGAATTTATTTTTTTTCTTTTCAAATCCTAGTATGGGGCCCTCTCCTTCTGATTGGTAAGGCATCTGTTGTTCATATCTTACAGAATAGTCAAAAAGGTGTCAACTTCTCCTTGGCTGCCCTACTATCCACTGGTTCCAAGGTAGACTGTGGATTATTATCTGACACCTTTCTTCTGAAGCATTGAGACATTTCAGATCTCTAACCAGGACTGGGGCTGGAGAAGTCATTTTCAATTCATGGTAAATAATTTTTGAGGACTTCATGGGCTAAGTCTTGCTGTAATTCAGTGCTATGCAACTAGGTCTTGCCACATAGGCCTTACCATTTCTCTACCTTTAATTCAAGCTGCAGTGATTGATCATGAATTATTTAGAAGCTAGATTGATTGGTTGAGTGTAGTCCCTTCTCCAGTAAAGAAAGCAGATCCCCAGTCACTGGAGCTCTTTACGCAAAGATTGAACCAGCCCCACACATTGTCAGGCTGGGAGAAGGGGATGCATGATGAGTTACCAGCTGGGAATTCTGTAAATCCGTTAATAAAATATCATAGACCCATTAAGCTCCCCTGTGGCAAGAGGAGGCATCAGAATAAAAATAAAGTCCTTTGTGACCCTAAAATTTGATAACTCTATACTTATCTTTGAGAAAAGGGGGATTGTTTCAAAATGCGGGGACTCTGCTCAGTCCATTAGTTAAACGGATGCTTAATATCCTCTCTCCCTTCCTCACACTCCACCAAAGACCTTCAAAAGGACCAAATAAAGCCAATGCTTTTAGTTTACAAAGGCTCTGACTAGAAGTGCTCATTTACTTCTCAAGACAATTCTTTTATTGATGTGTTTGTGTTGAGAGTATCTAAACTTTACCTCAAATACTGTGTGTGTGTGTGTGTGTGTGTGTGTGTGTGTGTGTTGTATATCAAACCAATGAGTCACCTGAAGGCAGGTAATTAAGCTCAGAGTGAATTTATCAAGTTTGTTTTGCAATCTGTCCTTCCAGAGAGACCAAATGAAGGCAAGTGTCAGTGTTTAATGAAATACAATAAGAAAATTCCCATTTATAGGGAATGACCAGTGCTAGTTATCTAACACAATTCACTAGAAAGTGAAATTCATAAATACAAGAACTGCCTTGTGTATAGCACTTAGAGTACTTTTATATATACAGTATTGTTGAACTTTTTTTTTACTGTAACTTATAGTAAGATAAATATTTCAGTCTTTTATGCCACCCCTTATACACACGTACATGTACATCTATATAGAAAAAGGAAACCAGAGTTTTATAAGACAGTTTTTCCCATCCTGTGTATTCTGATAGTTTACTTTTAGATTCTATTATGATCTAATTTTTTTGTTTGTTTTTAATGCTGGTTGCAACCCATTAGTTTGACTTTGTGCCCTACTAATGAGTTCTAAGTTTAAAAACCACTGATGTACACAGCTCTACTTGACCCTTGCCACAACACAGCAGAAATTCTCACCCCATTAGTCAAGCTTATAGATGGATAGACCTGGCCAAAATCCCAAGTTCAAATTCCATTTTGGAATTTCTGATTGTGTAGAAGTTGTGTGTTTTGTCATCTCAAACCAGCTGAGAACCTCCTTTTGCTTTGTATTATAGCTGTGACCAGGCAAGTTTGCTCATTTTCAAGTAAGTCAATGGTTTTGTTGGGCTTCAGAAGAGGAGAGAAGAGGAGGATTGGAAAAATGGCCCAGCTACAAGGAGCATTCCCAGTTTTCTCCCACAAGGTCATACTAGATGGAGAGGACACTTCCTGCATGAGACCCTCTGTATTCTTGCATAATGGAGCATGTTTACAGTAAATCAGCAGAGACTTAAAATAATTAAGCATCAATTAAACCATGTCTGACTTAAAGGTAACCAAAAAGTTTGATACTTCACCTCCCCAAACATTTTTAGCCATCCTTTAATGTAATTAAAACCATAGCCAAGAGCAAAGAACATGAAAAGTAGTGAGGGGGTGGCTTGCTGGATAATTTATGTCATTTTTATATGTAACTTCTCACTTACTTTTAGGTGGAAATGGAGAACCATGTGGCCTCACACATTTGAAGCAAATGGTTCCCATGAGAGTACTATAAACTAACACACAATGACATTGGATCTAAATTATTAACAGGTAATATTCTGAACAAGCAGGAGATGCCATCTATCTGTTCTCACCTCTATTGCTTTTTCCCTTATTTCTAGGATGGCCCTGAAGCTGGACAGACTGTGAAGGTGAGTGCTTATTATGTGCATACAAATTAATACAGGATGATTATGAGGACTAATAAAAAATCACAACAAGTCATTTGTAGCACATTGCTGTTTCATTGTGTTATATTCGAGGTCAGAGAGACCCTCGGTGTTAGAGCCATAAATCCTGACATTATACACCGTGCCAAACAATATGCTTCTCATTAGTTTACAAGACATTTACCTTTCCTAGTAAAATTATTATCGTGCAAATGCTAAAACAGAAACTAAATCAAGATGTCCTAAAAAAACAGGAGTCAGAAGGTCTTTTGTGAGGTGGTGTCCAGGAAACAATGTGTCAGCTTTGCTGGGACCTTTATGGACCCCCATGGAAACCTGGGGTATCTTTGACATACCTCGGTTTTTACATCTTCTACTTTCTTTTTTTTGTAGGCATAAAAAGTTCATTTTATTTTTCATACTTTTTCACAGTGGTAGTAATTAAAACATTATTTTATTTTTAATTGACAAAATAATAGTTTTATGTATTCAATATTTTAAAATACAAATTGCACACGAACTTTATTCTTGAAGGAAGAGAGAACCACTGCAGTAGCCCCCGGGGACCTCCCTTCCCTGGGTGCTGTGCTTCTCACTGTCCTCACCTCCACACCTGTTCTTCACTTCCCTACACACTTAATATCAACCTTCAAACTTAATGGAGTCAGTGGAGCTCAAAAATGGGTTTTTAAGTGTGCTAAAAAAAAGAAAGGAGAATTTATTGAGATAGTCTCTCCTTCCATAGTAAAAAGAATAGAAAAAAATTCCTGGTTGACTCAGAAGCTGGATACCAGCCTCTTTTATACAAATGCAAATTCCTATGTGGTTAGAGCCTGTGCCAAAGTCACAGAAAAAGGGCTCTATTCTTGGTGGTAAAAATCAGAAATAAGTCAGGCTTGGGTGCTACTCTTATCCTTTATGAAATAAAGTTTTACGGCTCTGAGTCTAGCTGTGGGTGGATAAGGCAAGACTTGGCACCAAACATTGCCACATAATCATAGCTCCTTTTTGTTATTACTTTGCATATGACTTTAACACAGCTACTATGGGACTTTTAACATAGAATCTCTGAGACATACCTATGAGGAGTTAACATCTGGAGTAACTGTCACCAAATGGACCACTAAATTCCTTAGGATAAAAAAAGGGCCAGCCCCCCTGAGGGCCCTTTCTTCTGTCCTCTTTCTACCCCCGTACAAGGCTCCAAATAATACAGATGCTTAAAAAAAAATGGATAAAATACCTGCAGACTCCTTTTGAAATCAATTCCTGGGATATAAAACACAAACGTTTAAACATGGTTACCAGATTGTTGTTAGGAGAACTCAGTATTCAAATGTAAATCCCAACCACACCAGATTAGTCAGATGCATTATGTATTATCTATTTGATGGAATTTCTTCAGCTATTGAAAGTGACACAGTAGAGGCATAGCTAGTGACATGGGAGAACGCACACACCTTAGTAAGTGGAGTGCACAGAATGATAGTAATAAACATAGTTAAAATTTATATGAATAGATAGTTTATATGGTCGCAAAATTCTATTTAACAATTTTACAGGGGCATTAAAAATATTTACTATGTAAATAATAGATGAGTAGTTGCCAGGGAGTTGAGGGAGGAGGGAAAGGGGAGTGACTCCTAATGGGCACAGATTTCTATTGAGGGTGATGAAAATATTGTGGAGTCAGTGCGGATGATCAGGCGACCCTGTGAAATACTCTAAATGCACCAAAATGTACATTTTATAGGGATGGGTTTTATTTTATGTGGATTATCTCTTGATTAAAAATAATAATACAGTAAAAACACATGCACAAAACAAGCAAACCATGAAGTGTAGCAAGACTGAAAACATAAAGGCTATAGACTGTCTAAGACCTACAGCAAGTACTTCTTGATGTCCCAATTGTGTGGTCAAACGTTATAAAGTTTTTGGTCAACTTTGATGACGGACTAATCCTTAACATGTAGTACTTACATAGGAATTACTGAATGTGGTTAACTACTAGATTTTATTAAGAGAAACATCCTCTTGTCCATGAATCTAAAAGATTGCCAAATATTTATATTTACCATCAACCGATTATTTAGTTTAAGATGATTTTTATTAAACAATTATATATATTATAAAATCAGCAGATTATATTGTTCTGGACATCTTTGAATTGTTTCCAACCTGACCACAGATTTTCCCCAATATGAATTAGTGGGGTCATAATATATCCTTTGTAGAATATAATACTTAAAAGAAAATGTGCTCTCTCTCTTTGTCTCTCTCTCTCCTTCTCCTTACACACACACATTCTCAGTGGAAATAAAGTTTTGGAAACTGTCCTTTACTGTATCTTCATATCAAAAATTGTTTAATCTGGTTTTGAAAGTATACTACTTTTTTGAAAATTAACTTCTTTAATTTTGATGATAAGGAAAAGTTGATGCTCACTTGTCACTCCAGATCTATTCACTTAAAATGTTGTGGTTGGGGCTTGGAAATCTTTGTTATCAATGAGCACACCTTATGATTCTTTTCAGAGCATAGATATTGATCAACCTCACTATTTTATGATGATAAAATACTAAGTGATAATGGCCACATAATTATGACACAATGAAGCCAGTCTTGCAGTAGCTAGCACTTCCAGGGAGCAAAGCAGCCTCTTTAAATATTCAGCTGTCCAGTTCTGAAAACTACAATTCAGGTCTCTGAGCATTTCATATTTTGAAATTCACACAGTTGCACATTTTAAGGCAGCATTTGATGACCTGCCAGGGGAAGCACAGGGACTGTTCCCTTCATCTTCGTCTCTGTGTCTGATTCTTGATATTCCCTCTGATCCCTGGGTCCTAAACCACTTTTGTCTCATGCTGTGTGGTAATAGCAATAAGCCCAGTAATGGTCTGTTCCCCTGAAGCAACTGTTGTTATTGTTAATGAAGGTGTTCCACTGAGTTAGCCTCTTGAACATGATGCCACCATAGGGTTTTTTTTGTTTGTTTCAGGGGTTTTAAATTCTGCTTTGTGAAGAGCAAGGGTGGCCTAGCTTACTTAGTAAGGCACTTGTAGTAGTAAAAGGGAAATAACAAAGTAAAAAGGTGACCTCTTGTGTTACAATTGATTATTAACTCTCCATTTGGGGTTTAAAAAGCAACAGAACCCTGTGGTCCACAAGGCGATTGTTGCCGCAGTTTAGATGTCCTACAGGCTTAGAAAGCAGTCTCTTCATCTCAGCCCATATGAGCCCTCACAGCAACTTCCCTGATCTCTTTTGAAGTTGCCCTGCTAAACCCCGTACTCCCCATCCTGGGACCTTGTTTGATTTCCATCAAAGCATTCTTGGCTGTCTTTTGTTTAAGTACCTTCCTGGCTATCTTTTCTTCAGTTCTTTCAGAACTTAAGCTTTGTGAAGGTGAGGACCCGCATTTTGTCATTGTTTACAATAGGGCTCAGGACCACCCCAAAATGTGGCACTTTGGCTTACTGGAATAGTTTAAGGTGGAGAAAATTGAGAAAACTGAAGGAGTAGGAAGGCCCTTTTCTGGTCTTCTTCCATGTTTCTCCCCTGAAGTGGGCCATAAAAAGAATTCTCTGGCCTACTTCTCCTGAAAGTAGGTCAATATAACCTCATTCCAGAAGATTCCTTCCCTATGTTTTCTATAACCAAAGGCCAAGATGAATCTGAATAAACAGGCTTTGCTAAGTTTCTCCCAGTTTATTGCCATTAGCTCATACTCTTTGGTCCTGCATCACATTTCTGCATACATGTCCATAAAAGTACATAATTTTCCCCTCTTTCTTTGAGTTCATTTCTGAAGGCACCAGTGTCACATAAATCTTACATTAAACATATTTGTTATTCTTCTATTCATCTGTATTTTGTTACAAGGTCTTAGCCATGAACCTAGGGATGGATAAAGAAATGATATTACTTTTTCTTCCCTATGTTTCCCATGGTTTTTTTTTTTTTTTATGTGGGGAAGAGAATAGGGGTGCTAATGGAATTTTGTTTAATATAATAAATCTCTGCTCCTTTGTTTCTAACTTTAGTTACCATGAAGTAGCAGATGATATGTGTTTATATTTCAGTGTGTAGTTAGGGCACTGGGCTTCTTGAAATCTTTATTAAAAAGTCAACTATATTCCATGTATCAAATAATGAAGACCAAAATTTCTACTAATCAAGTTCTCAGATAATATTCCAAAATATATTTCAAATTAACTAGACCATTAAGGTAATATTCTTTTAAAAAGGACGCAGCTTAATAAGTTTAATATGTGCTATCTTTTAGAGCAATTACTATGTTCATCTTCGGATGGGGTGGTATTTTAGGTATATTAAAGAGAGATTAATTTCAGGCAGGTAATCTGGAATCTCATAAAAACTATTTATAGACTGTGCTTTCTTACACTCTTCTGTGTTTGGAGTGCTTGAATCTTCTTCTTAGAGATTTAATTTTATAGTATTAATGCATTGGGAAGTATCTCTTAATAGCTATTAAAATATTAGCAATTACTATTTAGATTGCTCTAGAACAGGAAAAGGAATTCCTTAAAGTGTGATTTAAAAATTTAAAAAGAAAAAGAAAGAAAGTTCTTCTGTTTACTGAGGAGTTTCTGTGGTTGGTCCTAGAACAAATGTTCCATATAAATATTTGGCAATCTTTTAGATTCATGGACAAGAGGATATTTCTCTTAATAAAGTCTAGTAGTTAACACACTTTCACATCAGTTAGAGGTTCCATAGTGATATTAGCTCTACTGACTTACTAGCTGTGCAATTTTGAACCAGTCTCTCAACCTCTCTGAACATCTATCTCCCCATTTTTTGAGTGGGGAAATTCTACTGTATTGAGTGATGGTGGGGAGAAACTGGAATATTCATATTCAGCAGACCATAGATATAGTGAAGATTGGCTAAAATGTGGACATGGGTATGGAATCTAGAACCAGTGCACCCCAGTTGTAATCCCAGCCCTACCACTTATTATCCCTGGGGACTTGTGCATATTTCTTGTGTGTGTGTGTGTGTGTGTGCATATTTCTTAACTTTAAGCTCAACCTTAATTTTCTCATCTATAAAATAGGCTACATCTGGGCTTTAAGAGTATGCAACTGACATTGAGATGATTTGTGGTCCTGCCGAATTTATACAGTTATTCTATACTAAATTCTTGTTACTGCCTTTAAACTAAGATCTTAAGAAAGTGTTCTCTGATTAAATGATTTGTGCTGTTTGAAGATCTTGTTTGAACTTTTTTATAAAAATGACCCCTTGGAAATTCATACATCTGCCTCATTAATTGGGAAAAAATACTGACTTTCTTTATCTTAATTTTTGTAGCCTCTGCTGTACACCTAGTTGCTAAGGAATAAGTCAAGGTTATAAATTGACAGTATCCTTCCAAGTTACGTAAAATAGATATTCCTGGTATAGAACTGTGCCTGCTCCCAGGCTTATGTGCGAGGTCTGATGTTGGACCTGGGACTGTGTTTTAACAGAAAGAATAAATGATTCTGATGTACGCTTTGATGTCCTAATGCTGCTTTACCAAGTAAGTGATAAGGATAAGAAATTGTTATGGAGGAATCTTTACATAGCCACCTCTCTCAACCCAAACCAACTCCTAGGAAAGATATGGTGTGCACAGAAAGGAGAAACTTGTAAAAATAATTTTCTTTGACTTTTATTTATTATTTTCCTCTGGAAAGAAATTGTAAGAGAGCTGTAATTCGCCAAGGGACTTTTGTCCTTTGATTACAACCATGGTGAACAGTATCTTGCCTATGTTTATACTTAATGCATGTATTTACTGCTAAAATAATTAATATCTTCAGGATGCCGTAGCTTGTATCTTTTGGGATTGCCTTAAATTTGCATCTCTGCTCTCAGAATGAATCCAATTTGACTGAACTCTGTAAAGCAAAAACAATTGTAGTGCTCAGGGAATGGGTTTGTGTATATGTGTTGGGAGTGGATGACATTCAGGGGTGATGAGGCTCCAAGGCCTTTCCCTCTGGCTTGTAAATGTCTATAACTCCCACCCTTTCTCTCTCTTGGTGATTTGAAAGCAAAACCACCACTCCTATGTCTCCAGGCAAAAAAAGGACTGGGGCCTAAACCTTCAAGTCCTTTCCTAAGGAGGGATCAAATCACTGGATTTTTTTGTTTGTTTTTTGTTTTTTCATTTCTAATACGTTAATTTTGATGTGCATGACGCCATTTGGGTCAAATCACTAAAAGGAAAATTAACCAAGACCCCTGGTATTTTCACATTCATATTATTTTTTCCCTATTCTTAAGCTAAAGTGGATGGGTGGGTGGGGAGATCCCAGGGTGGAAGTACGGGTCTTGGTGGTGGGGTGAATGCAAGGTAGTTAAAACATACAGATGAAGAGGAAAGACTCCAGAGCCAGAATTACCTGCTTTCAAACTATCCCTCACCAGGAATGTGAACTCTGTGCAAGTGAGCCTTTCTGAGCCTGGGCATCCATTCACAAATTGACAAAACAGGCATCTTAATTGGGTTCTGCCTCCTAGGGATATTGTGAGGACCAAGCAGAAGGTATGTAAATGCCTTTAAGATAGCATGTGACACACAGAAAAGTCCTATTAAATGTTTGCTATTAGTTTTATAACTTTTATTTTAATTTTTTCAACAACCTCCCAAAGTGGGTATTAATATTTCACACTGGGAGAAACCAAGATTTACAGAAGAAAAGTGACATACAAAAAAAGCATAGATGACAGTAGAACTTGGATTCAAACCCAGGCCTATCCAAAAATCTAACTGTTTATTATATCACATGACCAGGCTGTTCCTAAATGTGCTACCCATTCAATAAACACAGCCAAAGATGCTCAAGGAGAGGTTTTGTAAATATTTTGTCACCTTCAACACAGATTAATCTGTATTATTTTGCTATGCATGGAATGATGTTGGCTTCAATATTAAAAATTCCCAGAGGACAATTAGCTCAATTGCCCAGGTGAAAGTTAACTAACCTAAGTGCTGCTTTATTTCTCCATGCCAATTTATACCAGAAGTATATGTTTTCGATGTTTCATTTTTCATTAGTACTACCAAACACATGCCCTCAGTAATTGGAGGCCCTGACATATAGCAAAGTGGATATTTGGCTGTTTAATTTATTTTGAGATGTTTATTACAGAAATGTGGCAAATGTGGTAGATACAGTCAATCTTTTATAGTTTTAATTGACTGTCTTTTATACCAGAGGCTCAGATTTGGGATTTCTAGTTAAGCACTATGAAATCAAATATCCTATGAAAGATACGTATTCTGCAGACTCAAAAATACTGCATAAGTGTAAGACATTATTATTCAGAGTCATCATCTTACCTTTGCTGATGTAAGACCAGTTACCATCATCAATTTTTATGGGTTACTAATAATAAATGATCATTAAAGGAATTATTCCTAGCATTTTGCTATGTATATTTCAAAACAAGGAAATTATGCATACAGTTCTATAACTCCATGTAATCAGCTCATTCTAACTAATTTTATAGTTTTTAATCTGTGACATCTAAATAATTGGCTTGCCCAAACTGTCACATCTATAAAAATAAGTAAAATAAATACAGCACAATTAATTATAAGACAAGGTTCAACCCTTTTGATTAAATATAAGTGGCCAGTTCTTATATTTGTTTTAGATAAGCCCACATCTTTAAATACAGAATGGGAAATAAATGCCCATAAAATAATGTGTGCTTTAGTTGAAATTGGGCATTTCTACTAAAAGAGATCCAAATGTTACAGACTATTGATTCAAGAGTGATTAACAGAATGAAATAATAAAATATAAGAACAGGTTGTTTATAAACTATCCGTATAAATTGAAAACCATGTAGATCTATATATTGCTGAGAGGGAAAGGCACAGATGGGGTTGGGATTGCCTGAGAGTGGAGGTAGTGAGGAGAAAGAACACAATATGGGGTGTGAAGGGGGTTTCTAACAAGATAACATTTTATTTTTAAATTGAGTAATGCATATCTGATTGTTGATTGTATTATTTACACTTTAGAATGCTATTCATGTTTTTAAGTGCATTTTAAAAGAAAAAATAGGGGCCCCATCTGAAGAATCTTCCATTAAGAAATGACTATTGCAATGCTTCCTTTTGGCTTTATCATCTGTAGCATATAAGAACTTCTCATGCCTTCTACATATTAAGGTCTGAGAACAGGACCTGTGAAGGAGATTTTTGAAAGGTCCACCAGTTCATTCATATGGTTACCCAGATTCATGAACTGCTACTTTATTTATCTATATGAATATATTTCAATTCTTCTTCTACATGATCTGGACTTGATTTTTTGCTCCCCTATTCATCTTGAATTATTCAATCCCCTTCAGCCACTCCTCTTTAACCATTTGTACCAAAGCCATTAATAAAGTAATTCTCAAGACCCAAAAAGCAGCTGGAAAAGTAAGAATTTGATGGCTGAACCTGGGTCAGATGGAAACTAGCTTAATGAATAATAGACATGACAGCCTGCAGAGCCATAGACATGGAAGATAACAACCTTTATGATAACATATGATTGAAAAATATTGGGATGGTGAAAATCTGTAATGGTCCTTGGGCTAAACACAGTGAGAAATCCTTTCCCTCCTTCCATGTGAATTATATTAATGCTGGTGAAGGGAAATTTTACAACTTCAACTTCACGTGTAGTGAGGCATCATTCTTACACCTATAGTCTAATAGAAGATCCCTTCTCTAGGGAAGCTTTTGTCCACAAAAATTGGGGAAATGGAGACATACATCTGTGGAAGCCTTCTGAGTCAGATTAATCCCTAACTTCAGGGGAAGAGTAAAAAAACAATGGTTTGAAATCCTGGGCTCATTCAATGTAAAGATAACGTTATTAGAGGCTAGTAATGAAAACTCCCATTTCTTTCTCTGGTAGTTTATTCTTTAAAATAACGTTTTCTTGTTCCTAATGTTATGTGAAAAATTAACACAGGGTTGTTTAAAATGTCATCCTTGCCTGAAGTGGTCAAGAAGAATAAACAACATTGTGCTAACAAAGTGAACACATCAAATATTCTTTTATTTTGTGAAATCCATTTATCCTAATGTTCACATTGAAATCTCCAACTCTAAGGTCTATGAATCAGTACTGTTACTCAAAAAAACCACTTTCTTATCATCCTTCCTGTCCTGGTATCCTGAAAAACAACCCAGCAAGGGCTTTTATTTTTATTCCAATTTGTCTGTTGGTTGTAAATGGTATGAATTCCCAGATGTAATCAGGTTCTAGCAGTATAATTTTGATGAAATTGTTCGGCCATGGAACATCAGCTATGGATGACCATCAATGAATCTCACTCTTGAGGAAAAAACTCAGAGCATAGGATGATAATGCAGAGAACCTCAAAGGTGCAAGTGACCTTGGAAGTCATCTTTTGCATCTTCATCTTCTTGGCTTCTTGTATCAAGAATTATCTGCTCTTCTACAAATAACCATCCTTGTAGCATTTAAGTCTGTCTTTCATCTTTCTCTATACCTGAGAACGAAAGCATTGGATGGTAGCTGCTTCTAGTTCTGAACAGCTCTGATCTGTGGTTGCTGTTGAGAATTTATTCACTATCGAAGGTAGTCCATTCCTGCCTCCTTGGAAATGAGCAGACTACCTACTCATGTTTGTCTAGTTAGCAGTCATTCTGTAATTTATTTTTCCCGCACCTACTATGTTCCAGGTATTGTCACGGTCATAGAAGAACAAGAAGAATGAGACATAGTCCCTGTCTTTACAGAAGTCTTTGAAGTAAACACCTTGATAGAGAAGTCTGAAAGGTTTTAGAAATTCTACAATTAATATTAATACTTTCCCCAATTAAGTGTTTGTTGAGGACCTACTATGTGCCAGGTGCTTCCAGGCACTGGGATACAATAGAAGGCATGATAGGTAAGAAATAACTCTTAGCATTGTCTTTTCTTCCTCTAACATTCAAGAGAACAAATAAAATATTGCAGGTTTGGAATAAGAAAGATTATAACAAGGCTTTGGCAAATGAGATCACATGGGGGCAGGGGAATAGGAGTGAGGTGGTTACTTTAGATAGAGTGGTCAAGGAAAGCCCACTGAAGATGTAACCAGTAAAGTGAATGACAGGAACCCAGATAGGCAAAGAGCTGTTGAAGAAAGAGCACTCAGTGTAGAGGCAACAACAGTGGGAATGAGCTTGGATTATTATAAGAAATGATTAGAGGCCAGGTGGTGGGAATTTGGGGTGTAAAGGGGTATAGATAGTGGTGGTGGGAGAAAAGTTTGAAGAGATGGGCAGGGGAGTGGTTATACCAGGCCTTACACTGGTAAGGAATTATAATTATATATTTTAAATGCAATTGACATTTTGATAATACCCTAAGGGCAGAGGATATTTCACATGTGCTTATGATAGGTCCCCTTAATTGATTTGGTTTTTAAGTTTCTTAGCTCAGTTTCCTAGAACTTAAATAATTTTATCTCATGCCTATTAAGTACACTGTTGTTGTCTCCACACATTCTTCCTAACCTTCCTCATTATTTAGCAGCCAAGAAGGGTTTGAATCTATTTTAGCTCCAGCTATAGACCATGCTTGTTGTGTGCTAGGGTTTTTTTGTAAAAGGCCAGATAGTAAATATTTTAGTTTTTGAGGGCAGATGGATGGTCTTTGTCACAATTATACAAAGGCCTTTATAACACAAAGACAGTCATGGAATATATGCAAGTGAATTTTCACAAATGGGCAGGGCTGTGTTCCAATAAAACTTTATTTGTAAAAACAGTTGGTAGGCCAGATTTGACCCAAAGGATGTAGTATTCTCATTTCTGGTGTAAGTCAATTCTCTCTGCCATGGTGATAACTTTAATTTATCCTTTTCTAAATATGAGTATAGGATTCCCTTGACTTTAGGAATGGTCGGTCCCACTATCATAGAGAGGGATGCTTTCTCCATTACAGCTTGTGAATAAGAAAGCAGATAACTCTGGTGTCTGCTGTCAGCCATCTATAGTTTTTAGGACAGTCTGTCTTAGAATGAAACAGATGCTAAGGCTGGAATGGCTGAGATATAAAGATGCTGGCTCTTTGATGACATTATTAGATTGTCAATTTAACAAGTCCTGATCTATACTACCTCTAGACCTTTTAATTAGATTATCCAATAAAGTCCTATATTTGAGTGAGGCAGAATTGAACTTTTGCTGGTTTCAACAGAGTATATGCTCAACTATATCATCTACTCTAAAATACTCAGTTATTGTGGCTCCTTAATATGCTTAACTGGCAGTGTGAATAAACAATTTCTAAAGTGTTTCTGCATATCTGCAATACTCATCACATGCCAATAGGAATCTTTGAGTGAAATTTTTCAAATCAATGGCCCTAGAAGAGTTTAACTTCCAATAGGCTCCCTTTGGTGCATGACCACACAGTAATTCCATTAACTTTAATGATGGCGGTGCTGCACAAAATAGGCTTTGTTAGTCTATTCTTCTCTCTCTTTTTTAGCATTCAATCTTATCCTGCAGCTAGTTCTTCAGGATAAAGTATGTTCACTGATGTCATTCATTTCTTGCCCTTTATTAATATATGCAGGGCTCTCTCTCCCAGGGAGGGAATGCTAAGCGAGTACATTAAAAATAAATCCACTCCCCCATTTGCCCACTATGAAAAAACCCAAGAGTCAAGGGCATCAGCGGATTATTATTGATTATTGTAAGATCCAATAAAAATGTAAATATTACTCAAAACAATTACTGTGGCCACATTAGCAAATTATCAAATCCATAACTTGCTTTGGAGCCTGGCCTCAGATATTTAAATAAAGTGCCAGAGGGAAGCAAGTTGTATTTTAGGAATGTGACAACTGGGGCTGGTACAGAGAAATTTATGATTTAATTTGCTTTGCAATCTAGTTGAGAATAACTATTGGATTTGTAAAAAAGTGAACTTTGATTACATTTAGGTATCAGAAATAAACTGGAAATATGGGTCAGTTTATGCTTTTCTGAGGGTCTGGGGGGAGGGGGAACGGAAGGTATTTATTGCAAGGAATGACTTTCCTGGATGACCTTGCACCCCTCCTTCTGTGCTTTTATTTCCTGTGTTCAAGTAATTAGGTTATACCTGAGACTAGCTGGCTCTTCCCAGAGCCAGCTTTTTACTTTCTTTGCCAAGTGTCAATTTTCCCCCATTTAGAAATAAATCAATTCAGAATGAAATTACCTAGAGCATTCATTTTTCACCATCTAGTAAATGGATCTCTCTAAAGAACATGAGGTCCTCCTCTTTTTGTTCAGGCTTAATAAAATCTTCCTCTTTGAAGGCAATGGTACAGAAAAGATATCTCTCCCTTCTCCAGCCTTTTCCACTTTGGTGGATTACTGGGTGGCATTTGCGCCATAAAATGCGTGTTGGCATTTTCAGAGATTCCCATGAATATTTTCTGAAGACCTAACCTGCCTGGTTTAAATTTCTAACCCAAAGGGCGGCGCCTGTGGCTCAGCGAATATGGCATCGGCCCCATATACCAAGGGTGGAGGGTTCAAACACATCCCCTCCTGGACTGCAAAACAAAAAAATAGCAGGGTGTTGTGGCAGATGCCTATAGTCCCAGCTACTCAGGAGGCTGTGGCAAGAGAATTGTGTAAACCCAGGAGTTGGAGGTTGCTGTGAGCTGTGTGATGGCAGGGCACTCTACCGTGGGCAATAAAGTGAGACTCTGTCTCTTTAAAAAAAATAAAATAAAATTCTAACCCACAGCAGGTCGGGAAAAAAATTTCCCATGGTATTTTGAATCAACCTTTAGCCACTGTAGTAGTTCATCTCAGCTGCTGGCCTCAGCTGCACTCCGATGACAAGCACACTGGTGGTTAGATTTTCAGGAATGGATTGGCTCATCTTTCAGCTCACTTTAGGAAAATAGAAAAGCAATTTGCACAAAGATAAAGGAGATTTCATAGTGATCTGTGTAGAACTGGCTAGCGGATTTCTACAGGAAGTCAGTGAAAGCTTGAAAACCCAGCTGAGAAATGATAAATTACTGCTAACTGTCCTAATTATCCCTTGACACTCTGCGTTGAAACCTGACTAAATTTTGCTGAAACTTACAAATAGAGGATTTAAGGTTTAATAAATTATACATAATAGATATGCTTAAAAAAAATAGAAAGATAGCCATAGCAGAAGGATACTTACATTTATCACCCAACAGTCTCCTGAGCCTCATAATGTGGTAGGGGTAGAGCAGGAGAATGTGTTAGATAAATTGTAATTTTAATTGCAAATCTAATTGATTATGCTCAGCATGATCATTAGGTTAAGGAAGTCTATGAGTCAACACCCAAGGTCATTACATTAATAGAGTAAGCATGTAATTTGTGATAAGTTGATTTTTGAACATCACATTCTCCTCCATAAACAACATAACTAACAGTAACTTCTATGTGTCACACATTGACTAAATTGTTTCTTTGTATTTTAGAACAACCATCTGGTATTAGTTCATCTTTCCTGCTTTATATTTACAGTTTTAATTCTTCTAATGTTTAAATACACACCAAATTCCTCCAGCAACGTCTACCTTTTTATCATGTTGTATACCATCGTTGCATAGCCCCACTTAGAAACATTTGCTTTGTTCTTTTTCATTTCCTTCCTTACCAACTGTCTACTTCTTTGAAATGTTTGCCTTAAAAATATTAATTCTTGTGTCTGTAGGCCATGCGCCTGTCGTCTTTAGAGAAGTTTCTCTTCAAGTCCTTTTCCCACCCTGAGATGGGATCACTTACCCTTTTCTTGCCAATACGCTTAAGTTCTCTGTGTATTTTTGAGACTGCTTCCATTGCCTGGGGAGTCCTCCTCATAAAAAATTCACCCAGGCAAATTCCTTCAAGAGTTTTCACTGCACTGTCGTCTCATATTTTTATAGTTTCATGTCTTAAGTTTAAATCTTTGATCCAGCGAGAGTCTATCTTGGTTAATGGTGAAAGGTATGGGTCCAGTTTCAGTCTTCTACAGGTCGCCAGCCAGTTCACCCAGCACCATTTGTTAAATAGGG